>PVIJ01003854.1:0-127523 GCA_004024925.1 Scalopus aquaticus | reverse complement strand
CAGCCCCAGCCCCAGCCCCAGCCCCAGCCCCAGCCCCAGCCCCAGCCCCACGCCGGCGGCCCTGGGGAACCCAGGAGTGGAATTTTTAATTGAGTAGTTTCTCCCTTTGGGCCTCATTATAAAAAGAAAAGGGGGAGCGAAGATCGGGGCTTGGCTTCCTGCGAGGCAGGCAACCCAGAAGCGACCCCAAACTCGGGAGTTGCCGCCCGGCCAGGGGACTTGGTACCAGCGCTAAGCGGGGCCGTGGAACGTACTAGCGGCCCGGCCAACCCGGCGGGACCCGAGCGGGCAGCCACAATCGGCTCGTGCCCCTGGTCTGCGTGGGGTCGCCCCTCGCCGCGGCGCCCCCACCCGTGATGCGCGGACCGCCGGCTCAGCCGCGCAGCGCCCGCCCGCCGCTAGCACCCCCAGACCCCAGCAGCGCGCGACCGCCCCGCCACCCCGCCAGGTCCGGGGGGCAGCGCTCGGGCCGCAGCCTCCGCGCCCCTCAAACCTGCGCCGCGGCGGCCCGGACGCCCCCAGGCTGCGGCCGCAGACGAGTCGGCGGCCGGGGTCCCCCGCTTACCTGGCCCCGGCGCGGGGCTGCGCGGTGCACGGCCGCCCCCACCCCGCCGCCGCCGCCGGCTCAGTCCGCGAGGCCGCGCGCGGGGCCGCCGCCGCAGCTCTTTGTGAGCCCGCGCCGAGCCGCACACCGAGACTGCTAATGAGCCCGGGAAGCTGAATAGCGGCGGGCGCGCCCCGGACGCGGCGTACGGCACGCAGGGCCGTCTCTGCCGGGCGCACGCGGCACCCCGCACCGGTCTGCGGCTGGTCGCCCGCGCCCGCGCCCCCGCCCCGCCCCGGCCTCTCCCGCCGCCCTCCTGTCCCCGGGGAACGGGGGTCGGGGAACGCTGGCTGGCGAGAGCGCGCGGCGGAGAGAAAGGGAGGACAAAGATGCGTGCGTGCCGAGCCCCCTCCCCCAGCCTGGCGCCGGGACAGGAGACTGGGCGCACCTGGGGCCTTTTCCTGCGGGGCGGGGGACAGGGGCCGGAGCCCAGGCTCTGGAAGCCCCGGCTCCCCGACCTCCTTGAGCTCTGGGGAGCACACAGATTCCCGGGCGCGCGCCGGACCTGACGGATAGGGAGCCGTGGGAGTCCGGTCCTCCAGCGAGTAGAACAGGTGACGGCGGAGCTCTACCGCGCCCTTACCCTGCCCCCGGAGCCGCGCTGCCCCCTGGCGGGCACAAGAGCGCGGAGGGGCCGCGGCGACCGCGCCCTGCTCGGGCCCGCGCAGCTGTGGACCAGGGCTCCAGGCAAGAAGCCCTCGGGGATCGTGGCCTTGGAAAAGTCCATCTGAGCAGGGGAAGCTTCCTGCTGCTTCCCCCACTCCAGACCTCCCTGTCGTGGGCTGCATTCTTCTCTCCTAGTCCCACCCGATCACCCCCATTTTAATACCCTGAGCTGCCTTAGCTCTTGACTGCTGGCCTCCCCTTCCTCGGGGGGCCTCACTCGCCCTTTTCCTCCTTGTTGCGTTAACAGGGACCCTAACCAGACACCCACAAACTGCACAAAGAGAGTCGGTCATTCGCCCCCACAGTGGGAATAATACCCCTGGAAGCTCTTGAAGACTGTGCTGGAGACTCTGGTGTCACCTTTGACCTGTCTGTTCCTTTCATTCAGTCCCATGCAGATGGTGTTACCTGTAGGTTCTACCTGGTGAGGTGGATGAGGTGCCTTGTCTGCTGAGAGTCTGAGCTCAGGTGCCTCTCTCCCCAAAATCCTGGGGTTTTTTCCTTCTGTTTTAATGTCGTCTTTAGGCCAAGTTAGGGTGAAGTTGGGGTTGGGGAAGTTCTGAAGATGTGCCAAGAAAGGAAGAGGAGAGCCCTCTGCCAGGGGTCCCACACTGACGCCTGAGCTGAGCTAGAGCTGAGGGTCTGAATCAGCAGACTCAGACTACTTCGACCTTGCTGGCAGGACGTCTCCCAGTCCCCCCGCCACCACCACAGATACACCCCTCACACTGTCCCAGAGAGCAAGAGCAGTGGGAGGCTGGACTTGGTGGGGCAGCTTTGTAGCTGAGATACCATGCAAAGGCAGAGCCCCAAAGCAGATCCACGCAGGTTTCTAGCCCAATGCCCTCCCTCCCCTCCACAGGTGAGCTGGTCTTTGTTGTCTGTTGTCCACCTACTCAAATATTCAAACATCCAGCTAGCAAAAAGTTCAGCTCCACCTAACCTTCTGTGCCCATTTTGATAAAATGCCCATGAGTGGGAGAGCAATGATTGGGAAGCAATGTTTCCAGAGCCTAAAACATGAAGTATGGGGTCCAGATTCCTTCATCTTCTTGCCTTGACTCCAATGTGGTCAATTCCTGTAGGAAACCCAACACCTAAGTGGGAAGGTGATCCGGGCTGCCCTGTGTGTCTTTCGTTGTGGGTGGGCCATTAGCTCTGCACTGTTCTTTTCAACAACCTCCCTAGGGCTCTTCCCAGGGACAGCGCTGGGTAGACCCCATTCCTGCACACAGAAGTAACAGTGTCTCACAGCCGCAGTCTTCAAGGTCAAAGGCACAAATCTGATTCAGAACTGGTAAAGCAGTTCTCAATGTGGCTCAAGCCACATTGCTATTCAGAGAATTGTGGAAGAAGGTTGGACCCAGAAAGGCCTAAGTATTCCACAAAACTAAGAAACCATAACATAGCCATACCATTAAAAAAAAAATTGCTAAACTTGGCTTCAGGAAAATTCCTGCCTGGCAATTGCCCACTGTAAGAAAAGTCAGCAAAAAAAACAAACAAAAAAAAAAAAAAAACAGGAAAAAAATACTTGCAACTCATATCACTAACAGTTAATTTCCCTGATAGGCAAAGGCAAGGAGCAGACAGTTCACAAGAAAGAAAAGTGACTGAGATATCTGAAAAGATGTCCTCCTTATTCATATTAAGAAAGTCAAATTAAATACACACCTAAATGCCATAGTTTTAACCCACCAGAGAAAGAGAAATGCAACACATGGTACGTTCCAGAGATTTGGCAGCTGACAACTGGCAGGGCCCCATATTACCTGTTGAGTCTAAATGAGTACTACTTCTATGGAGGAAAATTAGTCACTTCTATCAAAATTTAAATGCACAACCCTTTGACTTTAATATTTCTTTTTTTCTTTAAGATTGATTTACTTATGCATAGAAGAGCTAGGGTGTAGGCCAGAGGTGTGGGGGGAGGTGAGAGGATTTACCAGAGACAGAGTGGGGAGCAGAACAGGCGGATCTACTGAAATCCACTGCTAAGGGGAGCAGTGGGTGAGACAGGAGAGGTCTGCTGTGCCATGTAGAAAGCTCTCTGGCCAGGGATCAAACTGGTGCTTCAGTGGCTGCAATAGCTTCATAATGCTGAGACTTAACCCCTTGCGCCACCAGGGAGGCCCTCGATCTTAGAATTTCTTAGAATTTTTCTACATGAATATCACACAGGTGCAAAATAGCCATAAGCAGAGTCATTCCTTCTGTGTTATCTGTGTAGTAAATGACCAAAAACAGCCTCAATAAGCATGAATAGGAGATTATAAAACACTTGAGGGCACAACTGAACACTGAAATCATCTGCAGCCGTAAAAGGAGGAAACCAAGAACCATGTGGTAAATGAACACGGAGAGTTCTCCAAGATACATTTTTTTGGTATTTATTTATATGTATTTTATATTATTGTTCATTTTTGTAAAATGCTTGCTTTCTTTTCCCAGGTGTAGTTCCCATAGAATTTCCATCACCAGTTCACCTGTGCACCATCACCATAGTCCCTTGTGTTCTTCCCACCCTTGTTTCCAAGATACATTATTAAGTGAATGAACAAAGAACAGATGCGTGTTGTATGCCAACACATGTTCAGAAAACAGAAATAGGGAAACTGAGTAAAAATGCACATGTTTCAAACCGTCATTGAGCCTTTCTGGTGGATCACAAGAAACTAGTCGATGCTAGTCCCCTGTGTGGCAGTTGCTGGTGGTTAGGGCAGGAATGACAAGAAGATTCCCTGATTATCCTTTTTAGCTTTTAAGTATATTAATATCTTTCCCCAAACAAAAATGTTTAATTATTATTTATAACCCTCTTTCTTAGTTCTTTGGAAAGTAACAGATCTCTGAAATCTCTGGTTCCTTTTTCCCCAGGTGAATTCACTAAAGTGAATCCCTTTGTCTGCTTTGGGCCATATGGCTGTGCTATCTACTGCCACCTTGTGGCACTATTCATAAATTACAGGCTTAGTGCTTGTAACCATCAGCCCAGAAGAGCTCCCTTGCCAGTCCAGACTTCCCTCAAGGCATTGTAAAATGGAGCCAAAAACTTGTCAGTTCCTCAGTACTCTCCATAACTTATTTTTTTAGTAACACATGCTTTCTTTATATAGGGCAGACAATTAATGCTCTGCTTTATAGGTGGGGGTGGACATTCTCTTAATAAACTTCTGAATGACAGAATATTAATTTTTCTTTCATTCCTGCCCTGAGTGTATAAATAAGTTTGAATGATGAAAACATGTCTTCTCTTCATGGGGACAATGAAACAACCCCCCTCTCATAAAATTACCACTTGGAACAAGCCTTGTTGGGTTTCATCTCTCTTGTTAATTCCAGACACCAATGCTTCTTCCTTATCCCATCACCCTGGGTAGTCAGACTGTGCTGAACCAGGGGTCTCTTTTCTGGTCCCTGCTAATGCATGAGCCAGAGGGAGGCCTTCATGTATTCAGGTAAATAAATTGGTCTTGAAAATCCATAAGGTCCAGAATGTATGAGAAGAAACATAATTCAAACCATCAGATGGGCTTGTTTTGATTCTCTTACCTTCAGCATCAAAGTCAGTGGGAAAATTCACTAACCAGATCACATTCTAATAAGATCACATTCTAATAGGTTTTTCCCAGACCCCTGCCCTAGTTTGGATGACAGAGAGAGAGAGATGGCATGGAAATGCCTTTGACAACCATAAAAGCAAAGTACCCTCCCCCCAAATTAAATACCTTTGATTTTCTGACTGATTTTAAGATGCAGATCATGCAGCAAAATCCAGGTTTTATGGCAATAAATGGATTATTATAAACAATGGAAAGTTCTGGCTCCTGCTCCTCCAGGTCCCACCCTCCAGAGCCACATGGAACAGGTTCCACGGACCTGGGTGTCCATGGGAGATGATTAGGGTCTCTGAGGAGGGGCCCTGCCATTGCTTGGCAAGTCTGGGAGAAGAGAGGTTCACTGTTTTCATGAGAGATGTTAACATCTGCATTTTGGTAAAGGTAAGGACAAAAAAAAAAAATCACAGGACATAAAGGTGTTCTTGATGCCAGAGACTCTCCAGTATAGGTATTAGGGAGGTGGCAGAGAGCACAGGTGTGGAGATAGCCAGCTGGCAGATGTAGTATGGGTGCCGTGTAGGTGATACAGCAGAGGGAGCAAAGTCCAGGCAGTTTGATATAGTACAGACGGTCACTTGAACGTGTGACAAGGTTGGGACATGTTTGCACAAATGATCTCGTTGGGGGAGAAAGGGTGAGCTGGGTTGCTACAGGCAGAAGACCGTTCTCCAACCACTGCTTTTATCTGGTTAAGGGGGAGTAGATGTTGGCGATGGGACCTAATGCTATTGACTTCTTCCTTTGGGCCAGGTCATTTGTGTGTTCGGGGCGGTGGGGGGGAGTGTAGGACATTTAGTGGCATAGCATCCCTGATGTCTGTCCACTAGGTAAGGACTAAAGCTTCAACTGCTGCCCTCTGAGATGCAACATGAAGGAGGTCTCATGAGGAGTGGGGAGGCAGCAGGATGACCTTGATCAAAGCCCAGGGCAGAGGATCAAGTAACTTGCACCCCCGGCACAGTGTTCAGGTCTCCTTCTCTTTGGTCCTACAGCACTTGGCTTCACAGGATGAATCACGTTTCCAGTCCTTTATCCGAAATGGGGCCTGGCTCAAGTCGACGTGGCCAGGACCTGGCAATGTCTGCATCTATTTTCGGTTGTCGGGGGCAGGCCACTGCTACTGGCACTTAGTGGATGGACATCAGGGATGATATGCTGCTAAATGTCCTACAATCCCCCTCCACCCCCAACACACAAATGACCTGGTCCAAAGGAAGAAGTCAATCATGCCAACCGAGAAACGCTGCTATATCATCTCCTAATGTATCCATTCATGTGCATGAAAAAAAAACCTTATAAATATATAACAGCTAATTGCATGCAGGGAATGACTTGGAATAAGGAAAAGCCATTGCCAGGTTTCTGGGGCAAGGGAAGACAGAGAGCCAGAGGGCCCCTTCCTGAGGCCCTGAAGGAGGCCCCATGCCAAGATGGCCCCAGCCACACCCAAGTTGTGTTTGCCCCCACCAAACCTGGCCTGGACCTGACCTTCCCACAGACAAGTGCAAATGCTGGCCCAGTGCAGGGGAGGAGCTGGTGCCAGTCTGCTCTTGCACAAGTAGAATTGAGCTCTGCTCTGCTGGGTGAGCCCAGGGTCCCATATGGCCCGACTGGATGAACGGCAGAGCTGAGGGACAAGGCCAGCCCCAACATGCAATTCCCTGGTGAGAAGAAGGGTTGGGGAGAGGGCTTCCTAGAGTCATCAAATCCACCCTGACCTCGCCTTCCCTGGCTGCCCATCTGCTAGCTGGCTCTGGGACCAGCAGTCTGCTCGTTCCAGCCTGCATTTTCCTGCGTGGCCTTTACCGAAGCTTGTGCTTCTTTATTTACTTGCACGATCATTTGAGTAACTCTGGGTATTCACCAGCCATTGTTCCCTCCTTAGTTTCATCCATGGCTTGTCTGCCCCCTCCCAGCACCACCCTCCTTCTCTCCTGGTAGCTCTTCTCTAGAAGTCCCTGCCATGGGCATCTTGACCTAAGAACTCCTGTTTCCAGGGCTCCTGACCTAAGAACAAAGATGCACAAGTGGGCCTAGAAAAGAGGCCGGGAGGCTGGACTTGGGAGATGCCTCAGCAAAGGTGAATGAGGTACTGCGGACCCCTGCATGCACTCCCTCCTGGAGCATTGCCCCGAGAGTCTCACTTGTGACTGGAAGTCAGGGGAAGGGGGTACACCAGTATTTCTGGTGATCAAGGGGGAAAATTATAGACTCAGGTTGATCAACCACCAGTTTAAGTCATTGCAATAATGTGATTTATAAGACATATATATTAGGTCATTCAGATAACCAAAGTATATTTCTCATATATATTTTATCTTCATGAAAGGTTCCTGGCTCACTACTCCCCAAACCTTTGGAATTTCCTAAATGTTGAGGGTGATATATGTATCTCTTGTTAAGGTAATAAAGTGACTTTTGGAGGCACCTGAGGGTGGGGGCTGGGAGCAAGGAGAACCAACCACATGATTGGAAGGTTTTCCAGACCCACCCAAACTTCTTGGGCCGTGGGGGTGTGGGGAAGGACTGAAAATTGAATCAATTCCTTATGGCCAGAGAGCTTACAGAAAGAACACGACAAACTCGGAGTTTCAACTCTGAGTTTAAGTCACAGACAAAAATCCAGGGACAGTCTAGCATACTCCCCAGATAATCTGTTCTTTGCTGCAGTTGTAGAGTTAACCTCCCTCAAAGTCAGCTACAGACTTGAATCATGAGTGGTGCAGAATTACAATGTCAACTGGATTCAAAGGCCAGACAAGTATCTCCTCCCCAAGTAGGATATATGGAAGGGACTTTGGAAAGGAGAAGGATCCCAAGATCTGGATGGTAATATCTGAGTGCAATGAAAGCTTAGAGTAGAAAATTGAGGATGGAAGTTTCACAAGGCCAGAAACCAGAGGTGGGGATAGAAATAATTAACGAGTCATTAAAACGGCTATAGATCTGCAAGGGAGGTGGGGACATGGACAATTGCCAGTCATTACAAAAAGATCAGCAGTCCTTACAGATTAATCCAGCCAGCCTCTGGCAGAAATAGAATCCACAACAGGTAAAATTCCAGGAAGGAATGAATCCCCCCAGAGAACAGAGGGTAAGAGCGAACCCTGCTCTGGCAGTGCCAGCTCCCCGCCCTTGAAAAGCTGCCCTCTGGGTCTGTGTAACCATCTCTCTTTTCTCCTTTCCCTTTTTCTCAATAAAAAGGGAAAACTGGGGCCTCCCTAGTGGCACAAGGGGGTAAGTCTTAGCACTATGAAGCTATAGGCAGCCACTGCAGCACGAGTTCAATCCCCAGCCAGGGAGCTTCCCACATGGCACAGCAGACTTCTCCTGCCTCATCCGCTGCGTAAATGGGGGAGGCCACTGCTGAGAGGGTGCCCTGGTTTCACTGGGGGTGGTCGGATCCCCTGTGACAGAGATCAGTGGGGTTTGTAACTGTCAGAGACAAGGGTCTGGGTAGGTTGTGCTGGGTGTAAAACTGCAGCAGTCCTCCTGCTAGACCCACAGGGCCTTTGGCAGTGACTAATGGACCCCAAAGAATAAAATGAATAGCAGTCAAATTTGCATACTGAAGCCGGGGTTCCCAGACCCAAAGGCCCTGGATTAAAATGGAGGCTGAATGTCCCTGGGGCAGTTTAGGAAGAAAGATTGCTCGCTGGTGAGATAGGAGTTGCCTGTCTGAACAAAGGAAATTGGATCACTAATTAAGTCACCTGGCTCCTGTTTGAACAAGGGAAGTGGGCAAGCCTTGGTAGCCCAGGCCTTGATTAAGTAGGGAAACTGAATCTTGGGCTAAGATTCCCAAAAATCCTGTTTGAACAGGTGGGCTGCGAACCCAACCTACGCATCCCACCCAAAAGAACAGACCGACTAATGAAAGGTACCGACTAGAATAAAAGCCTCCAATCCTGATTAGTAATTGCCTTAACTTTCCTAGAGGCGGGCGGCCGCCCCCACAAGCCAGGACACTGCCCAACCCAGAGCAAATGGTGGTGCTGCTCCCCTCTGTCCCACCTGTGAGCCTGTCCCTTTAAAGCTTTCCCTCTTTGCCCCCATCCCCCCCAGGCCTTCCAGTCACCAGTTTCCCTCCTGCATAAGCAGCCCCCCGCCCCAGCCCTTTTTGAAATAAGCTTTTGTCTCCTTCCTCCAAAAACGCTTTGTAATTATTTCTCCCAGAGGATCTCTGGATCCACATATTTTGGAAGTCTGTAACATCCCAAGGAAGGATCCTGCAACTTTGCCACAAATTTTCCTCCAATTTTTCCCTCCAGGGACCTCTGGCCTTTCACCAGCATCCTGGCTATATTGCCAAAAGAGACACGTCAAGACCTTTGGGGGTTCCCTGACATTGGCTCTGAAATGACATTAATTCTTCAGCAATGTTTAGAAAGTTCTTAGGAAAGCAAAACGCCAGTGGGCCCTGCCTGCCAGAGTGCGGGCTGGTGGTAGTCAGGTGATAAACGGAATTTTGACCCAAACATGACTCACCGTGGACCTAGCAGAGCTGCAGATGCATCCTGTGGCCATTCCCCCACTTCCGGGACGGACCTCTCAGCAGAACAGACTGATGCGGCCTCGGCAGTCCCACTCTGGCTCCCTGGACCCACGGGTCGGGCCCTCCCGGGGGAAGGCTCCTCCCCTTCCGCTCTCCTGGGATGGTGAGCCCAAGTCAGCACCGCATCCCGGGGAAGCCGCACATTTCACTGTCAGCCTCTGAGACTGCAAAGGAGGCGGGGAGAGACGGCTGGCTGTCCTGTGCCATGTGTCTCCTCGGCCTGTGCAGGTGACATGCGGACCTGGGGAGACGACAGTGGACTGACACCCACTGACACTGGTGGCGACTCCAATTGCAGCCGCTCTTCCAGATGCAGTTCAGAAATATTTCGGATGTCGGCAAAACAGGTCGGTCCTGGGCACCTGATTCATGTTAACTGTTTCCTCCCTCTCACTTCCTCATGTAAACAAAAGTGGTTAACATTTTAGGTTCTGAGTGGGATGGTGGCAGGATCGTGCCATAACAGGGTGGCAGAAGGGACTCTTGATCCAGACAAAAGACGTGAGTGTCAAAGGGTGGGCTGCACAAGAGGTCTCTTTTCTGACCTCTCTGGACACAGGGTCTGCTCTTTCCTGCCTGATCTGGGCCGGGGCCCCAGCCGCTCAGTAAGTCTCCATGGGTTCCCTGGGCCTCGGGCGACTTCCAGCTGGGCTTGCTCAATGGGAGACACCAGTAGGAGCCCGGAGGGAGCAGTGGGGTGGCGGGGTTCTCCCCAGCTCTCTTCCTTCCAAAGCACTGTGAATTGGCCCTGTTCTTCTATGATACCAGTAATCGTTCCCTCAACTTGCTCCTTCAGCCCTGGGGGTGCTAACAGCTCCCCAGTATTGCTAGCCCCAAGTGCTGGGTTGTGTTATTTTTTTAACCAGATAGAATTTTATTAATGTTTCATGTTAACTTCTAAAGGAAAGTGTCATGGCCTGGGGCCCACAGAGGCCGACCCCAGGCCTCTGCCCTCTGGCTTCTGTGTCTGGCGCCTTCTGCAGGCGGTGGTGCTCTGCCTCGGTGAGCAGGAAGGAGGAGGGAAGTGGGAGGTCGCACCTCCTTCCTTTAAGGACATTTCCTGGAAATTGCATTTAATCTGTTCCCTTACATCTTGTGGGACCTCAAGTCACACTGGCACACGCACCTAGGGGTGGCCGGGAACTGTAATCTCTGTTCCAAACTGCCAGGTACTCAGTTAAGAATAAAGGGCTCTACTGAGGCCACTGGTGTGGGGTGGAAGCAACGGGGAATGGGGACCAACGGACTACGGGGGAGAATTATTGGGGCTTGGTGTGGGCGTGGTGTGATAAAATACATTTGTAGAGGTGTGAACATTTACCCCTAAAACATACAGTGCTGTATACCAATGTTCCCTCAATAACCATAATTTTAAAGGAAGTTTTTAGAAAAATTTCAGGAATAAAACTGAAGATTTAATATCAAAAACAAGGGCTTCTATCACTATAACAGAGGTGCATGGTGGGGTCACGGCGTGGTGGACATGCCACCAGAAAGTGTTGGTCATAAATAGTCCTGTTCCTAGACTCTTGTCACTCCCCTCTTCTGAAGGCATAGCTGCTTCCTGCTGGGACCCTGACTGACTCAAGAGAAAGAATCCACTCACCTAGTATTTACTGAGGCGTCAGACATTGGCATGCCATTGCAGCAACACTGAACACACGCATGCCCTCGAAGAACTTTCTGGCAGAGATGGGTGCTCCTCCAACAATCACCCAAACGAAGGAAATCACGGATGAAGGGCCCACGAGGAATGTTGGCACAAGGTGCAAGGGTGCTCCAAAGCTCATCACGGGAGAGCGGGGTGTCCTGCTCTTCAAGTGAGGTCCAGTGAGGTCCAGGCCGCACCACACAGCACCCGGCCAGGGAGGGAGCAGGGCCACAGCCCATGTGAAGAAGCTGAGAACAACCTTATCAAGGAGGATGGAGGGTGTGCGGGGGCCAGGCCAGGCCTTCTAGGTCTCACCAAAGCCACCATCCTACTGAAGAGCAAGCGAGGCCATGGGAGCGTGGGGTCCCTTGGAAGCCCCCGGTGACCTGTACCCTGTGTCAGGCCCCCCTTCTGTGAGTGGGCTCATTCCCTGACGTCTAATGAGCAGACACAGCGGCAGTGCTGGGAAGTCACTTCTGAGATTGGGTTACAAAAAAGACTATGACCTGAATTTTGGGTACTCTCTTATTCTCTCTCTCTCCCCTCATCAGCTGCCATGTTGTGAGGGCACCCTGGAGCCTGCATGATGGCCTGTGTGGGGAGGAGCCAGGTGAGGTGACTGACAACGTCCAAGTGCATGAACTTGCAGAGATTCGCCAGCCTTGTGGGACTCAGAGGCCCCAAGAGGCTGCACCACGGCCCCAGTGAGGTGATCTAGCTAGGATTGTAATTACGCTGCATTTGGATGTAGACAAAATTGCCTAAAGATGCCTTTCTCAGGCTGTGTCCCCATTGTAAGGTTTGCGTGATGGCACTTACTTTCAGACAACTGTAGCTCCAGCCTACATCTTAACTGCAACTCAGAGACACCAAGTCTTGGTTACACTGCAGCAGATAACTAATGCAGAGCACAGGCCTCAGGGGCTGGGTCATTGCATTCATTTAGCTACTGCTGAGGAGCTACATGCTAGACATACCGACATAATGCATTTTATACATTTTTATGTCCTTATTTTTTGAGTAACATGATTTGAAATGTTAAAGTAAGAATAAGGTATAGAGGAAAATTCTCTCCCCATAGACACTTGGTTCCCTTAGCATGGCTTAATGCTGTCAATTTCCAGTGTACCCTTCCAGAAAGATTTTATGCATGAACAAACCCAACATGCACATTGGGTCTCATTCTACAGCTTGCTTTTTTGCACCTACGTGTATCTTCTCCACCCCCCCCCCCGCCCCACAGATTTATTTATTTATTATGCATATAAGAGCTGGGGTATAGGTCAAAGGTTGGGGGGGAATGAGAGGATTCACCAGAGACAGAGTGGGGAGCAGAACAGGCGGATTGACTGAAATGCACTACTGAAGGGAGCAGCAGGCAAGACAGGAGAGGTCTGCTGCACCATGTGGGAAGCTCCCTGGCCGGGGATTGAATTCATGCTGCAGTGGCTGCGGATAGCTTCAAAGTGCTGAGACTTAACACCTTGAGCCACCAGGGAGGTCTTTCACCTAACTGTATCTTAAAGAACATTCTACTCATTTCCTCATTGATTTGTACAGCTATATAGAACTCCATTTTGTGACTGTCCTCTTATACACTTTAACCTGTTCCCTTACTGATAAACTTGTAGATTATTTCCAAGAACATGACAAAGGTGCTGTGAATAATCACGGCCATACAACATTTTGCTTTGGAGGACACATTTCTAAAAGTGGACCCCAAAGGATGCAAATGTCTAACTTCGATAAGCATGACCAAGCTACCATGGCGATGTCTCCTGGGAGAGAGACTTGCTAATTTGCACAGCCAGTAGCACTAGGAAAGAGGGGGGCCTTCCCCCAGTTGTCAACAGTGTTATCAAATATTTTCATCTTGGCCGATCACATTTTTGAGAAAGACTTCCCAGGGAGGCCGGAAGTTGCCCCTCCATATGATGTGTGAGTCTGAGAATCTATTGACATGTTTAATAACTGCTGCCATGACTACAGATATGTGGTTAAAAAATAAATGAATAAATCATAAAATGAACACAGAAACACATCCTCTGGCTGCCAAGTGCAGACTGGACTGCAGGGAGGAGGGCGGATGCAGGGGCCCATGCTAAGGGGCTCAGAGGAGCAGAGAGAGGGAGGGCTGCCTCAAAGACTCAAGTCTTTGTGTGCGCTGGGGGTGCCTCCAAGGGGGGAGGTGGTGCCAGGATTTATCTTCAGTCTCTGGCTTGTGCAACTTGAAGATAGATGGTGCCTCCCACTGGGAGGGAGACGCTAGGGGAGAACCAGGCTGTGGGGGAAGTTCTGGTATGTTCCACACCGTTGCTATGAGAACCGTTAACTTCTTGCATTTACTATATGCTGTGCATTCCTCCTACACTTCAGAGGAGTTTTAAATTGTAACACGTACCTTAGATTTAACATACTTAAAATACCAAGTCAGGCCATCAATAAAATGTTAAATATTTCTCTGCTCTTCCGCAATGTGTAGAGGAGCCATATGCCCAAGGACATTGCTGGGTGCTAGAGCAGCTGTTCGGTCCTGGGCATGATACAGATGGATGGGGCTCCCCAAAATTGGGTTTCTCTCGTCTGTGGCCTGTGAAGCCAGGCGAAGTGTTGGGGCTAAAGACAGGCTCCCCAGGACGTGCCTGCGTAGCACGCTGATTACTTTGAATTGAAAGAAATGAAGAGACAATGCAAGAATAATGTCTTCTGCTTCATTATCCTCTTTAAACAAGGACATAAGACTTCCTTGGTGGCGGTCCTGGAGGTAGGAGACAGCCCTACAACCTTACCACCCCAGATTAGGGTTGGCAAGGACTGTTTTCAATGCAGGTGTAGCTAAACCCTGCAAAAGTCCTTTTTCTGTGAGCAAAGTTCTTTTTTTGCTTTCCCTCCGGAATGTATTACCCCATAGAGACGCTAACCTCCTTGGAATGACCTGATGCCCCTGTCCTTATTCTATGCGTGGCCTCCCTAAGCCCATACCCAAAGTTTGTCTTTTCTTTTGCTAATCTCTCTCACATCAAGTTAGTTATTTTCCAGCCATGTGGACCTAGGAGGGTGGAAGATTGATTTCCTCCCCAACAGAGGCATCTGAAGAGCTTCAGTTATTCACGTCTGAGGGGCCTTTTGACCCAGGTGTGTTGTAGGAACATCCCCAGGGGGCTGCCCTGGATCGGCCCAGTTCTGAGTCTGTTACTCCAGGGGGTGGAGGAAGTAACTATCAAAATAAAAAGTGTGATTTTTAAAATTATATATGTACATACATTCTTGGAGGAAAAAAAGATCACGGCCTTAAAATACCCCTTCCCCCTAAAACGTCTGGCTAAATGATATTGTGACAATTCACACCGTTTTTTTTTACCCCAAGTTCCTCATACTTCTCTCAACCCTGCACCCAGCCTCTTAGCTGAGAGTATTATCCCCAAGACAGAAAATCAGAGATGAATCAGTCAAATTCCTGAATTTGATGCTTTGAAAGCCAATGTCTGGATGTAAGAGAGAGGGGCATTTTCCTGCTCCTCTGTCCAGGAAAGTGGTTCTCAACTTGTGGAACACCCACCTCCGTCACCGCAGCACCACCACCACCTTCATTCACTGGTGTATTAATTACTAGTTTTTGTATGTATTTTATTTTATCAAATCATCTGCTATATAAATGTCCAGTATTTGTTTTTATCATTATCACTTGCTTTACTACATATAATTCTCTCAAATCCTCTCCATTTTCCTAAAAATGGCTGAATTTCATCTTTCCTATGACTGAACAGTATTCCACAGTATGGACAGACCACATCTTCTTGATCCAATCACCTGTTGATGGACATGCAACCATCAAAAAATGCAAATATCACTGGGCCTCCCTGGTGGCGAAGCAGTTAAGTGCTGTGCTGTGAAGCTGTGGAGCTGTGGGCAGAAGCGACCGCGAGTTCCACTCCCGGCAGGGGAGAGTCCCACAGACCTCTCCTGCTCGCCCGCTGCTCCCCTCAGCAGTGTATTTCCATCGATCTGCCTGTTCTGCTCTGCACTCTGTCTCTGGTGAACCCTCTTGCCGCCCCGCGCCTCTGGCCTGTATCCCAGCTTGTCTGCATAAATAAATAAATCTTTTTAAAAAAATAAATATTATTTACATATGTTGTAAATATGTATTTACAAATTTATGTATTTACAACAATACTAATATGTATTTACAACATATGTAAATAATGTTGTGATGAACATTGTGGAACATGCAGTTTTTTGCATTAATTCTATCGTTTTCTTTGAATAGATGCTCAAGAGTAGGACAGCTAGCTCATATGGTATTTCCATTTTTAGTTTTTTAAGGTAAATGCAGATGCTTTCCATAACAGCTGTACCAGTTTACATTCCCACCCACACTGGAAATGTAGAGGAAGTGTTCCTCTTTCCCTACATCCTCTCCAGCACTTGTTCTTGGCGGTCTCTTTGACATGTGCTGTTCTCTCTGGTGTGAGATGGTATCTCATTGTGATTTTAACCTTTTTAATTTAAGGTAATCCTAATTGCTTTTTTTTCCCTTTGCTGTAGAATTCAAGTCTCAAAAAACATATTTATTGTTGCTGTCATACAATGTGTCATCAATGTATTCTTCTATGTATTTTATTGTTGTAGGTCTTACATCTAAATCTTTAATCCATTCGGAGTTTATTTTTGTCTATGGAGTTAGGGAATGGTTCAACTTGATTTTTTTATGTGTGGTTTCCCAATTTTAACCAACAGGTCTCTTATTGGGAGCAATAATAAACATTTTTTCAAATGTCTATGGTGCTTCTAGATATCTATCCTCTTTGGTGAATTGTCCATATCCACTGCCCACTTAGTAATTAGGTTGCTTGTTTGCCTTTTGAATTATGTAAGATTCTTAAATATGTTATATATTGTGTGATTATTTTTCTCCCATTCAATAGGATGTCTTTCTAACCTTTTTGTAGTTTCTTTAGCTGTCAAAAAACCTTTTTAGTTTAAGGTAATCCTAATTGCTTATTTTTGGTTTTTTTCCCGTGCCATAGAATTCAAGTCTCAAAAAAACATGTTTATTGTTGCTGTCATAGAATATGTCACCAGTGTTTTCTCCTATATATTTTATTGTTGAAGGTCTTACATCTAAATCTTTAATCCATTTGGAGTTTATTTTTGTCTATGGAGTTAGGGAATGATTCAACTTGATTTTTGATGTGCGGTTTCCCAATTTTTCTGCCCCATTTATTAGAGACTACCCTTTACCTGTTTAATGGCATAGCTGCTTTTCATAAATTACTGTTGTGTATGTGGATTTATTTCTGGGATTTCAATTCCATTGTTCCATGTACCTGTTTTTGTGCTAATACCATATTTCTTTTAATACCTTTGTTTTATAGTAAAGTCTGAGGCATTTAACAATTTATTAAAAGATATGATCAAGGATACATATGAACCACATGAAGAGATACATGTAGCAAAGCTGAGGAGTCGCTCCCACATAGGAATTTTTGTTCCCATGGATTGGGGTGTGTCGCCCTTCCAGTACATGGATGTGTTTACCCACCTGGAATCTCCCTGAAACCTATGCTTGGGGGATTTTTAAAAAGACTTATTTTTATTTATGCATACAAGAACTGGGGTGTAGGTCAGAAGTGTGGAGGTGAAGGGGTGAGAGGATTCACCAGAGACAGAGCAGGGAGCAGGACAGGCGGATCCACCGAAGGACACTGCTGAGGGCTGCAGCGGGGAGACAGGAGAGGTATGCTGCGCCATGTGGGTCAGCAGCCTGGGCAGGGCTCAAACTCACTCATGCAGCAGTGGCTGGCAACAGCTTGATAGCACTGAGACTTTAACCCCTGCGCCACCAGGGAGGCCCTGCTTGGGGGATTTTTATAGAGACTTCATCACATAGGTGTGATGATCATTAACTCCATGTTTAGCCTTTTCCCTTCTCAAGAGCATGGGGGTGGGTCTGAAAAGTCTAAGCCTCTGGCTTGGTCTTCCTGGTGACCAGTCTCCATGCAGGTGCCCAGCCAGAGTCACCTCCATCACCTGGGATATTATAGGGCTTTGTTACAGGGCCCCTGGAGCCTGGTCATTGTGTGTTACTCTTCTATAGTTGAGTCCACATGCTAATTGGAAAAGCACAAAAACTTGGCTAGCCAATCACCAGTGAGAAACAGACCAAGGGCTCCTGCCTCTCAGTCCTGGAGTGTGGCTCTGGGCAGTTGCTGCCCCCTTGTGTGATCCACAATAAATGTCTGTTCCTTGCTTGAATCTTTGATGAGGGCTCTCTCTAAATTCTTTTCACCATATCAATACAGCCAGAAAAGAGCTCTAGCAGTTTCAAATGCCCTGTGTTAGGAACTGGGATCAAATACCAATGTTCAGAACAATAGATGCTTCTAGTATTCTTTTGCTCAGGAATTTACAAGCATTTTAAGAACTCGGGATGTCAGGAACTGGAGGCAGCAGATACACATGTCTTATTATAAATCACAGTATCACATAATGTACGATGACAAAGTAGACTTTATAACAGAAATATAAGGATTACTCAGCATCATAAAATCTATCTCGGTAAAAAATAAAAATCATATGGACTATTCAATTGAGGCCGCCCCCCCTACAGATGCAATCAATTAAATTTCACACCTTAACCTATAAGAACATAAATGAAATTTATAACCTGGTAGGGGGACTCTGGTAGATGATATTTGTTGCTCACTTACCATCACCATCCCCTCTTTCCTTACTAATGGAAGAGGTGGCACATTGCCAGTGAAAAACACTCACTGCGTGAGGGCTGTAACATAATCCAGACGCAGCCAAAAACATGAGAATGGAAGTCGAATCCTGAAACTCTTGAGAAATCTATGTTTTTCAGATCAAGGAGACAGACTCAGACATTTGACCTTCCCCTTCCTTTCTGCCTAGAAAGCAACCCAAGACCTAGAGGGACAGCAGCCATATCGAGAACTATGAGAACAAGACCACACGGTGAAGATGGCGTCAGGAAGCTGGATGGAGGCAGAACCTCTATTTCTTTAAGTCACTGCATCAGGTTTCTTTTTTGTGCAGCTTAATGCAGTCCTAACTAATAAATCTACCAAAAATCTATAGCAAGCATCATGCTGGAAGAATAAATAATAGTAAACCAGGAATGATTTTAATCATTTTAATCAATGATGCCTGTTCTCTTGGCTACTAAGTAATATTAACTCCTATCTGATGCCATCAGTAAGAAAAACAAATGATATTTAAATATTTCAAAAGAACTTAAATGAACATTATTATTCACTGACAATATGAATGCCTCCTTAGTAATCCTAGGAAAACCAACTAAGAAACTTATTAACTGTTATAAGAATTCAGCAAGATGACCAGATTTAGTAACAAACATACAAAAATCAAACTTTTTTTGCAGAAGTAGGAAAAAAATCCTGAAATTCCTATGAAACATGAAAGGCTCAGAATAGCCAAAGCCATTCAGAGAAAAAAGAGCAAAGTGGGGCCATTATACTTCCTGATTTCAAGCTATATTATAAAACTACAGTATGGTACTGGCATAAAAATAGACACATAGATCAATATAACAGAATCAAGAGCCCAGAAGTAAACCCATCCATAGATGGTCAACTAATATTTGGCAAAGGAGTCAAGCATGCCCGATGGAGAAAAGATAGCATCTTCCATAAATGGTGGTGGGAGAATTGGATATTGACATGCTATAGAGTGAAATTAGACTCCTATTTTATACCACTCACAAAAATTAAATCAAAATGGATTAAAGACATAAATATTAGACCAGAAACCATAAAACTCCCCATGCACAAAATCTAAAATAAACAAGTGGGAAGGAAACTATGGGCAAATGAAAAGATAATCTACAGAATGAGAAAAAATATTTTCAAATCACATATCTAACAAGGAGCTAATAGCCAAAATGTATAAAGAACTCATACAACTCAAAAGTAAAAAACCAAATAAGCCAATTTTAAGTGGGCAATGGATGTGAATAGACATTTTCCCAAAGAAGACAGACGAATGGTCCACAGATACATGAAAAGGGGCTCAACAGCACTGCGCATTATCAGGAAGTACAGACCCAAACCACAATGAGTATCACGCATGCCTGTTGGAACAATGGTCATCAAAACCACAAGAGAGGCAGGGCAAAGGTATGGAGAAAAGGGAGCCCTTGTGCACTGTTGGTGGGAACGGAAATTGGTACGGTCATTATGGAAAACAGTATGGAATTTCCATAAAAATATAAAAGTAGAGCTACTACACGATTCAGCAATCCCATTCAATTCCACTTCTGGGAATATAGCTGAAGGAAATTTTAAAATATTGTCAACATGTTGAAGTGTTATTTGTTCACTGCAGCATTATTTATAATAGCCAAGACATGGAATAACCTAAGTGTCTACTGATGCATGGATGGAGAAAGAAGGTGTATAGGTAGAAACAGAGGTATAAAATAGAGGAGAAAAGAGCACAAGGGACTATGGTGATAGTTCACAGGTGAATTGGTGGTGGTGGGAAACCTGCGGAGATACACAATAATGTAAGGGTATAAAGTAAATAATATATCTCTATCTATATCTACATCTATATATAAAAGAGGGACTGACCTTCTGATTCCAAAAACAAAACAAAAAAAAAAATAGAGGTATGTAGGTAGGTAAGTAGTTAGGTAGAGAGAGAATGTAACAGAACTTAGCTATTAAAAAAAAAAAAAAAGAAGGAACTCCTGTGTTTTTGATAATATGAATGGACCTTGAGGGCATCATGCTAAGTGAAATAAATCAGAGAAACTATGTGATTTAAATTTCAATATTTTCAAAATATTATTAAAAATATGACCATCACAGAAGAGAGGCAAAGGGAACCTCCAGGATGATGATAAAAATCTCAGAGAAGGGGCCTCCCTGGTGGTGAAGCAGTTAAGTGCTGTGCTGTGGAGCTGTCAGCAACGTGAGTTCGATGCCCAGCCTGGGCATGCCCAGATACCCACATGGCGCGGCAGACCTCTCCTGCCTCGCCCGCTGCTCCCCTCAGCAGTGGATTTCTGATCTGCCTGTTCTGCTCCCCGCTCTGCCTCTGGTGAACCCTCTCACCATCCCATGCCTCAGGCCTGTACCCCAGCTTGTATGCATAAATAAATAAATATTTTTTTAAAAAAAACCTCAGAGTAAAGGCTGTTGACTGTTGATCTCCCAAATTACCTCCAAAAGCCTATTGATTAAACATTCGATTAAACAAACCTATTGATTAAGCCAAATCTATTAGATTTACTGCAATGAAAAGTGAAAGTCACCTTGAAAGAAACCTAGTAATATCTCAACAAAGGGGAAACCAGAGAAGGAAATCAGCAGGGACTTTAGGGTTTGAAGTAGATGATTTCAAAGAGGGTCTCACAAGGTGGGGAAGGGTTGAGTGGATGACACGATGGCTTTACATCACTGGGCACCAAGAGGCAAGGTTCTTGGAGAATTTGATCAGCCAGTGTGAGACTTATCAGTAAATTATTTTAGTTGCTTCAATTCCAGAGTGTTTCCTGGAGCAAGTAATAAGGTATTTGGTCTCGCCCTGTAATTTTCAGTACTGGGGTAGAGAAATATTTTGGTTTTTCCATTATCCCAGCTGAGTGCAGAAGACAACTCACCTATACCACAGTAGGTCCAAAGGCTTAAGGAAAGAAGTCTTCAAGATGAACATTATATCATCCATTAAGAAACATCCTAAGGACACCTGAAAAAATTGATATAGGATAAGATGGTTGATGGTTTGGGGTTATATCTAATCAAACAAAAATATATAATTATTTATTCAAGGGAAAAGAAAACATTTTGAAGGGAAATCACACTACATAATTCTGTCTCATAATCATATGTGGTCATAGTAATGGAGCATAACACAAACACCCAATATTGATTGATCTACCCCAAACCATATTTGGACAGGAAGAAGAAAATGAGCTGTGTATGTTGAAAGCACACTGGACTTTGGGTTTGGTTTTTTTTTTTTTTTTATCGTTTCATTGTGATTTTTTTTTAAAATATATATTTTTACTATTATTTATATCTTTTACATTTCGTATTCCCCTTGGGTAGCCCACCACCAATTCACCCGTGATCTATCTCCATGGTCCCTTGTGTCCTTTTCTGCTCTATTTTGTGCCCTTATCCTCCCCTCCCCCCCAAACCACATCTTTTGCTACAAACTTTTTAAAGACACATTGATCTTGAGCACATGTCAATGTTTATTAAGGGTTATATTAATTGGGAAATAGCTTACTGTTGTGCAACCACCTTAAACCCAGCAGGTTCAGCATCAGTCCAAGTAGACTTGCTCCGTTAGTCGTTGTCATATCCGCCGAAATTATCGTACTCCGCCACACAGCGCCACGCCTACCACGCCACGCCATGGTTCTCTGCTACTGCCTCTTTATATCTCAGTATTGGCTCAGTGGCATCCACTTTCCGCACACCCACACCCTTCTTCAGGTGCCCTCCATCAGGCATGCGTGTAGGCCTGCAGAGGTCCATCATTGAGGGGAGGGAGGAAAAACCTGGTAATTTTCTTGTTACCCTACACTTATATAAGCAGCTAGTTTTTAGAAGTCAGCAACTAATTAGGTAAAGAATACAGTTTTATTCCATTTGACTACAGAAATACATTTGTATTAGTTCTTAGAAAGGAAATCAGGAACCAAAGGAACAGGTGTTAAGGAAACACCTCTGTTCCCAGTCAATCATCCTTGTTATGTCCACAGCTTTCTTGCAAATGATTAGAACTTCAGTTAGTAAATTATATTTATTTCCTGTTTTCTACTCTGAGCTTGAATCTCTATTCTGATCATCTTCACAGGAGTTTGGAAGTAACTACTTCTACCTGAAAACAATCTCCTGGTTTAGTCTCTGAAAAGCATTGTCAGTCACACCTGCTGTGGTGGATTTCACTTGTGGGCAAGCAGAGGGCAGCCCTGCCTCTCTTCCCTCCACTCACATGCACAGCTGAAAAGCACCCTGGATCTGAAGGAGTCTGAAGACCTGACGTGGAGTTATTGCTGGATGGTGGGGGTGCTACCGCGACAGCCTCTCCTCTGAGGAGGCTGGAGAACAGCTGGTAGGAGACAGTGGTGTTGGCTTCTTTCCCCTCCCCTTGGCTACCTGGGTGCTGTGGCTTCTGCTGCTGCCCCATATTTCAAGAGCATCTTACCACATGTCACTGGTCCAGGAAAAGGTGAAGGTCAAAGTATGGTTTCTACTGAAGTCGTATCACTTATGTATCATCATAAAGTCAAAACATCCTGTCAAACCATCACAAATAGGAAACTGTAGTTGGCATTTAAACAACTAAGATTTGAATTAAAACCAAAAGGCAGTTTTTTTGCTTACAGTGAACATTTAAAAAATAATAAAATAAAATACTTGTCCAACTGGTGAAAGGCACAGAACTAACAGCTATATTCTTGCTCTAAACTCAGCAGGATGGTGCCAACCACGCTCACACCCTGTGGATTCTGGGAAACCTGTGTGACACTGTAGGTCACTTTGAGACAGAGAAGACTAGAGTTTCTGTAACTGCTAGCTCAACATGGGTATTGGATTGAAGAAGATACACAAGCCCATAAAACCCCGTCCATCTTGATTTTACTACTACTTCAACAGCTCTGAATCTTACTTTGATATTAATACAGCCACTCCAGCATTCTTCAGATCATTGTTTGCAAAGTTTATCTTTTTGCATTCTTTTACTCTTAACCAACCAGTATCATTATATTTGAATTGGGTGTCTTGCAGATAGCATACGGTTGGTTGGAGCATACGGCTGGTTGGGTCATGTTTTTAATCCATTCTCCCAATCTGCCTTAGTTGTTGCATTTAAACCATTTACATTCAATATAATTATTGATATGTTAAGATGTAGGTCTTTGATTTTATTATTTTTTTCTGTTTCCTCTCCCTCTCTTCAAGTTGGTTATTTGGACAATCTTAAGTATTCCATTTTGACCCATCTGTATTTCGTGTGTTGTTTATTTTCAGTGGAATTCTCATATATACATGTAGTTTACCTGTCTATTAGCATCAACATTTATCTTTTCAAATACAGATACAGATAGTCAAGCAATATTTAAGTCCCTCTGTTTTCCACCCCACAACCACGCCTAAGATACTGGATGTTACACTTGTCTTCCATAGCAAGCTCTGTGTATACAAACCTACCCCATTCACTCAGCATTCAAGCTCCATGAACTTAAAAGATGTTAACCACTTTCCATATACTACATGCATTCTGTACATCTGTATCCTTGATGTTTTTTGATATTTCTATTTACATTTAGGATTCTGACTAAAAAAACAGATATAACTCTAAGTCCATCCTCAAGATCTGTATTTCTTTTCAATTCACTCATATGTTATTACTTCATGAAGCAGTTTTCCCAATTGGACCATAAGCTTCTTGGCAATGGGGTTTCTACACACTTTGTATATTCCTTGGGGTCTGTTTTGGTGTTCCAGCACTTGGGTGATACTTTACAAACTCACTGCCTTCTCCGTGTCTACCATTTAAAAAAAATTTCCGCTGCCAATATACCTGCTAGATCATGCACGAAGTTTACCCCAGAACTTCCTTTTTATAGCTAGCATAAACAGCTGCCCACAATAAACTTACGAACATGACCTATTCCAGAAAAGGTCAAGAACTTTGATGTCAAACTTAGTTTTCTCTAAAAAGCTAGGTCCAAAGCATCTGTAAAAGCATCTTGGCTTCTATCTGTAGCCATGCAACTTCCACAACTGCTCTGCATCAGGCACTGTGGTTTGGTGGTAGAAGTCTCCTTTGTGAGTCACACACACACACACACACACACACACACACACACACACACACACCTTTTACATAACATACTATACTCAATTATCCCATTTTAGAACACAAAATATTTATTTCTTATAAATGTGATTTTAATAATGTTCCTTAAATATTTCATAATCAATATTTTCTCCAAATCAGGAGAAAAACATAAAAAATAGTATTGACATATACGTTTTAATCTTTTTTTTAATTTTCAACTTTTAAGTGATGGGAACAATGAAGGACTCAATGTCAAAGCACATTCTGATAAGGATTTTTCAGGCCAATCAACTTAGTTTCTTGCAAAAATAACTCAAGCTTGCTCCAGCTCCACGAGGACTCCGCCACAGTCTTTAGGATGGAGAAAAATCACTGGTTTTCCATGTGCTCCTATCTTGGCCTCTTCACTTAAACTACGGATCTTCTTTTCTTTCAAATCTAGCACAGCTGCATTTATATTATCCACCTTGAGAAAAAGAAATGAGAGCATATCTGAGGTCATAAAAATAACAAATTGAAGTGATTCTAAGTCTTAGAAGAACTTGGAGCTCCTGCAATCTGTTGCATCTCCCGTTGGGCAGAACTGCTCCGAAACAATCATGAAAAATATGTCTAATATTCCAGAGAAGAAAAAGCTGCTAGATGAGCAAACGATACTTAAGAATTTTTACTATCAGTAACTTACATAACTTAAAATTATAAATATTAAACTTTCTAATATTTTCTTCTAGAAGTAGTACTGGTGGTACTATGTTAATTGTTTTATCCTAAGAGATGTTAATCATTCTTAGTAGGGAGTCGAGATCTTCCTTATATATAGATGAGGTCTTCCTTCCATATAAATGGATTGTAGATTAAAAGGTAACAGATAAGAAGTTTGTAGCACATAGTTATGGCACATAGCAGTACGAAACAAATATGAGTACTTCTCTAACCCCCAAACTTCCCGCTTGCCAAACCATTTGGTAGTTTTTGAGATTTTTTGAGACTTTTGAGATCAAGACTTCAAATACATGAAAATCACTATTAAACTGTCATCAAAATGTTTCTTCTCCATCCGAAAAAACTCAAACATTTGTAATTTTCTAAGCTCTTCTAAATTTCTATTTTCTTCACATTTATTGGGACTATAGGGAAGGAGTAAATATGTCTCTCTACACTTGTGTCTCCTCTGTCCTGGAAAGTCATCCTCTTAGACTGGGAACCCCGTAGATGGGACAGGAAGAGCTAAGATGAACGCCTGCATCCCTCGGGAGTCATACATTGCCTTGGAGTTTCATGATCTCAGTGTCCAAACACTAAAAAAAAAAATGTAGAGAAGAATATAACATCCATACACCCAACATACTTGGGTATTTTCCTTTAAAAAATGTTAACATTTATTCAATCTCTGTTTTGTAAAAGATTTATTTATTTATGCATACAAGCTGGGATACAGACCAGAGGAGTGGGGCAAGAGGGTTCACCAGAGACAGAGTGGGGAGCAGAACAGGTAGATCAATGGAAATACACTGCTGAGGGGAGCAGCGGGTGAGGCAGGAGAGGTCTGCTGTGCCATGTGGAAATCCCCCTTCACCACTGTCGACAGCTCCACAGCGCAGTGCTTAACCGCTGCGCCGCTGCGGAGGCCCTCAATCTCATTTTGTAATTTCATCATTTCTGTTGTCTTTCCCCCACCAGCTTAAGATTTTCTCTTCATCTTTAGCAATACTATGGTTTTCAGTTTCTGTGTGGTTTCACTTGCATTTTCCCTGGGAAGGTTGCTGATCTTAAATCTCTGGGTTGATGTCTTACCTCAGACTGGTAATGCCCTTGTTGACATATTTCTTCAATTTTGCTTGTATTCTATTTTCTCTCTTTTCTATTTCTGGGACTCCAACTATACTCTGCTACAATTGTTGGCCATATTCTGTACCTCTCTTATGCTCTATTCTGTGTATTTCATATTTTTTTCCTCTTTATTTTGGGCTCCAGCCTCTAAGCCGTTTAAGACAATATGTTTCTTGCTTTAAGACGCCGAGTTTGTGGTAATTTATTAGACCTAGAAAACAAATACTATGTATATAAAAACACTTAAGAAGTGGACAGCAGATGGTGGGAAGCAAGGGAGAAGGCGCTATGGTTCATGTGCAACAGAATGAGAGACATCATTATGAACTCCTGAGCACAAGAGTGCGTAATACAGACATTGAAAGTTCTAATGCCAATTCCAGTGTGCGGGTGTTCTCCCCATGTATCAAGGAATACTCCAAACACTAGCTGGGTGTCCCCCAATTCAACTCAATTTCTGACACTACTTCGAGAGAGCCTCAGATTCCAGAAAGGCTCAGTCCACAAGACTGCCCTCCACCTTAGGTATCTGGCAACTACAAGTCCAGGTTGCTCCCTGTGATTCTGACCAAACGACTTTAAGTCAGGTTTCACAATCCCGTACTTGAGATATGATTAATGTGCTAAGAAGTCAGAGAACTCAGAGAAAAATTTTACTTACTAGGTTGCCAGTTTACTATAAAAGGATATAATTCAGGAACAGTCAGATGAAAGAGATAAATAGGACAGGAATAGAAGGGGCACAGAGCTTCCAAGTTCTCTCTGAGCAGGCCACTCTTCCTGAATGGATCTCCAAGTGGTCATCGAGCTGGAGGTTCTCTGAACTCCAACGTTTTGGGCTTTTATAGACTTCATTATATATGAGGTGGACTGATTAACTCATTGGTCACTGGCCATCAGTTCCATCTCTAGTCCTACTCCCTCCTCCCTTGAATGCTGGGGGTAGGACTCAAAGTTCCAACCCTTCAATCACTTAGTAGGGTCCGCTGGTAACCTGCCATCCTCAGGTTGTCTAGGAAATGCCAGTGGTTATAAGAGCTGTGTGCTATAAGTGGGGATAAAGGCCAAACATGTATTTATTATAATCATAATATAACAGACAACGTATGAATTCTACTGGCTCCATATCGAAATATTTATAGATATGTGTGTACACACTTACATGTCCCTGTCTGTTAATTGAGGTTACCTAGAACAATACCCCCTGAACAACAAGCACAACCAGAGCCGAGATCATGGGGTCAGATATCATGCCCCATTAGAAAGAACCAGTGCTCCTTGGAGAAGTGGCTGGTACTAGGCTGGGGCAGGGTATATAGAAGACAAGCATTTTACAGTAGTAGAAAGTAAGGAAGGGTTGGGGGGGGGGGCGCGGGGAACGATGAGGTATGTTAAAGGGACAGAGGAGCTAACCAGGATCCTATTAGCTAAGCTAGAATAATATGAACTACAAAATAAAGCAGTGCTGGATTATAATTCAATATATAAAATAAATATCTACGAGTCCAAACTGACATAATGCTTGAATATATAAATAACTGAATAAATGTTCAAAAAATTAATTAATGAGGAAAGAATACAAAAATCTTTCATGCAGAAAAATTCCAAATAATTTAAGGAATTACCAAGGAGATGGAATATAACTTTCCATTCCTTGGGTGTTTGCCTTACACAGTGACTTCCTTCTAAAGACTACAGTATGGAGAGTGAGAGTGAGATAAAAAACGGAAAAGAGAGTAATTTTAGAATGGAGAAACCTGCTCAGTGAGGGGGTAAAGGTCAACCTCAGCAGTGGTCAGTCAGTCATATGGCCTGTTGGGAGGACATGATGAGAACGGCACTTCACCTGTGTGGTCTTCCTCTGGAGGTCATAAGCCTTGTCTGATGGTGAGAAAATCATTAGATCATCTATCTCAATTGAGGGACATTGTACAAAATAACTGACCAGAAGTCCTCCAAAATGTCAAGGTCATCAAACAAGTCAAGTCTGAGAAATTGTCACAGGCAAGAGGTGTTTACAAAAGCATGATGACTAAATGTATGTGGTGTCCTGGATGGGAACAGAAAAAGGATATTGGGTAAAAAATCAAGGAAATTTGAATAAAGTAGAGATTTTAGTTAGTAGTGTGTCACTATCGGTCATTAATTATGATAAACACACTATACTAATGTAAGATGTTAATAGTGATTTTTAAAAGAGAATCTAAAGAGATTAACAACCATTTGTATTAAGTGGACCTTGTCTGAATCCAGTAAAGACACTTGTGAATCAATTTAAAAATCTGATTTATGGACTGTGTTTATGACAGTGACAAAAGATTTTCTTTAATTTTGATTGATCTAATAATGTCACTGAGGTTATTTCTTAGAGACACAAGGTAAAATAACATGTTGTGAATTACTTTAAAGTGGTTTAACAAAGTAAAAAAGAAGATAAAGCACATGTGGCGAGACCTTGAACACTACTGAATATGAGTGACGGGAGTTCATTATATTGTTTTTTGCTACTAATAATACCAAATACAATCATGAAGTTTTTCATAGTGCTCTTGATAACGTCTGTTCTATATGTGATCATGAATATTTTCATTTATCAACATTCTATCCAAATACAAACAAACATCTTTAATTCAGATGGTATATCCCAACTTTTAGTTTATTGCTTCTTCAATATCCCTTAATACAAGAAATACTTCTACGACTTACAAAGTTATAGGTTTTTTTTTTTGGAAAATACCTAATTGACATTTTACAACCTTCTGTTTCTATTACTATTTCTATCACTAACTTCAGTTTTAAAGATCGTGTACCATATTCCTCCATTTGTTAGTGTTGCTATAAAATGTATAATTCTTTAAGAGTACTCCTAATGTTTTCTTTGGCAGTAATAAAAAGAATGAAATAATAGTGTCTTTTAATTTTCTAAATTGAAAGTAGATGCATTATCTACTTTAAGATTATAAGAAATACAAAGCAATTTGATTTGGGAAATTAAGTCTGTCCCCCTAAGTAATAAAAGTAACAGTCAATAATAAACCCATTTTAAAAATCTGCCTTTATAATCCTTCAAACAATTACAGCTGTGCCTCACAGAGCTCGTGAAGATCTTGGATGCCATTAGTGAAAATCTGAGCAATTCACTTAACCATCCTACCAACTTTTTTTTTTTTGAGTAGGGGAGATGGAGCTCATCTGTTGAGAGGATTTCTGTTGGTTCCCCCTATCATTTGTAAATTTAGAGTGAGAGTACTCCAAATAAAAACTTTTCAGATTGTCACAGAGTTTTCTTTAGTCCTCAGCTGTTTAATCTGAAAATGGGAATACAGTCTTGTTTGAAGGAGTTGGACAACTATGAAAACATCTTAAAGCATGAGATTCTCAATGGCCAAATTTTATGAACAAGGAATGATGTGTCACTTTTAATGATACATGGCATTTTGACTGATGTCACAAATACAGACTTAACTTTATATAAAATTGTAATTGCTAACTGATATTAACACTAAATGGATTCAATCCTCAATCTGACATAAATCCATGAACTTTAAAGTGAAACGTCGACATAAAATGTTTCAATTGTGTTTTCCTCAAAAACTAAAAATTAAAGAATAATGCAAACCTAACACTGTTCTCAATTTGTGTGGAGTTCAGAGAGCTCCTGTGTATTCTTGGAAATGACTTCAGAAGGGTACAGTTCCCGAACTTCCACATTTGCTATCTTTACTGCTCCTGGGTAGGGTGAAAGTTTCCTAAATGCTGTTCTCCACTGCAATTTTCACCAGTTGATAATAAAACATTAAAAAAAAAAAACCTCAAATTTGGTTAATTGACAGGACTCTTTTAGTAGCAAGACCATTTCTCCTTTGTTGTCGTCTTTACTATTTGTTTGGTAATAAAAGGCACTTTCTTTGATGAAGTGATGTTAGCAGCAGATGGGAAGTTAAAAAATTATTTTCTGACTTAATAACCTGAACAGTTAAAAACCTCCTAACCTTCCCACTTTCTGGTTGTGCGCCTGGGAAATGTTATCATCTATCAAACTCCCACATTTGGGACTCAGTGGCACACAGACCACACAAAGAGCTTAGCAACTGCCAAGGGGTCACTGTAGCGCCAGTCTGAGAATGGAATTGTTTTAAAAGTTGAATTTTCTCCCTTCTCGGTTGAAGAACAGATATTCTCCAGTATGCAAGAAGTAAATTACCTCACTAGCTCTGTACCTTAAAGTTACGTAAGTTTTCTTTCATAAGGATTATATGGCTCAATGAAAAAAGTTGCTGCATATTTTTTTCCTATCTCATTTTTATTTTATTTCCCATTAAAATGTTACTGATTTGCCATTTATTTACAAAAAATATGTTTGGGAGTATAATTTCACACCTAATGTGTACACATGCTGATTCACTGTGTCCACCAAAGTGCCAAGGCCGATACTCTATCCCCTTCCCTCCTCTACAGTCCTCCCCCATCGCTCCCCACTGGTAACCAGCATAGTTTTCACCAAGTCTGAGTCCTTTTTGCCAGTTTGTTTTGGTAGGTCACTTACATTCCACAAATATGAGAAATCATTCAGTAACTGTCTTTCACTTTCTGATTTCACCTCGCACAATCACCTGAAGATCCGCCCTCACTGCCCCAAAGGAAGACCCAGCTGAGCACCCACCTGACAGACACCCAGGTGAGTGGTCCCCCAGCCCAGGTGGGCCTCCACGTGACTGCAATCCCATGACAGGTCACAAGCAAGAACTGCTTAGCAGACCCCTGCCCCAAATTCCTGACCCACAAAATGCTGAACAAAATGAAAGACTTGTTTAACAGCCCAGAGTTTGGAAATAATACTGTACATATAATGGTAACTGAGACAATGAAAAAAAATATCTTCTGACTAGTTTTAGCACTTTCTGTACCTTTTGGTGGAAGGGATTTCAGACTTAGGTTGAATTAGAATCGACTAAATTGTCTGTGCAAAACAATTAATCCTGAAATCTCAGCCACTTCATGCAACAAAAACACATCCTGTTCAAGAACAGGTGACGACTTTTGCTCCATCTGGTGGCTCAGGAAGCCCAGTCCCCTGCATCTAGCGGCGACTTCATCCACAGACTGCTGTGGCAGGCAACACTAACTCCCAAATGTCTCCATCTTACAGCACATCTTTATTCAGAAATGCTAGTCTGCCAACACCATTTTTTAAAAAATTATCAAGCGTGGCTCGATTGGTGGCCCTCAGTATCCATTTCTTCTTTTTGATTCCAACAGACCCCAAGTTTCAGAAGGGCACGTAACTGCCTGGCCAGACTCCACTTGCAGTCAAGTATAAGAGGCTGGCCAAAGGGACACGATCGGGCAGGAGGTGTGACTTCTGGGTTCTCTCTCTGCCTTCCCTCCCTCTGGCGGTAACCAGTAAGTGACTTATGGGCAGCAGAGCTGCCCCATCAGCATTGGGACAGATCACTTTTAGAGTGAGAATGGAAAAATGAAATATCTATCTAGTTAAACCTCTTTGTTTTTTACAGAGGGCAGTAAATGATGATGGGGTGGGGGGAGCAACTAACCAGTGACTTCGCATCTTCTCCCATTATCTACCTTCATCTTATACCAACATACATTTTCGTTTCCCCCTTATAATGTCTGCTTTTGAATTTGCTGTTACGTTACTGAACTTCCACTATGCTTTGCTTAACTGAACTTCTAACTCACATAGCGGCTTCCTTTGAAGGCATGGGCTCTCTGATGTGAAACAGACAGTGTAGTGCTGGAGAGGAAAGAGTGGATTCAAAGGCAGATGGGCCTGCTTCTCAACCTAGGGGGTCTTAGACAAACCCTCCAAGTCCAGTGAAATAAAACTCTAGCCAAAATTAACCTCCTAAAAAAGGAGCAAAGGTTAAATAGTAGGCCTTGTTGAGCTACATGGCCTAATGTCTTATGGCTCTCCCCCCTCAAAGAGAAAGCTCAGCTAATACCATGAAGGCAATCTGGTGCCTTGGCTAACAGTGCAGACCCTAGAATCAGAACAAATCTGGGTTTCAACGCTAATCTCGCCATGTACACTAAACTTGCCATGGGCAAGTTAACTATTCTAACTTTCAAGTTTCCTCAATTGTCAAAGAGAATTAACAGCACCCTCACAGGGAATCTATGAGAATGAAAGGAAATGGCGCACACAGGATGCTTCATGTGCTGCCAGAGGACTCAACGTTAGTTGCTGCGATAACTCCATGTCTTCTCACATGCTAGTCCCTCTGCCTGGAATACGTTCCTGGGGCCAGTCATTGTAACTCAGTCTGGGAAGCCTTCCCGTCCCTCCGCCTGCCAAGGGTAATCACTCTCTCCCTCTTCTGTGCCACTGAGAAGACACATTATTGATTCTGCTTATCACAGTACACTGGAATTAGCTAATAGCTGCCCCATTTCACTGCAGGCACGGTCCACGTCGCTGCTGAATCTCAAGTACTTAGTGGGGCATATATTTCAGGATCTCAAATGTTTGCAATATGAACTGAATCAATCCTTGCATACACTCTAGAATCAATTCATCTCTCTTCTGGATTGGGAATGAGTTCCTGCTATTAATTATGTCGTTCCTTCTATCAAAAGAATTGCCCTATCAAAATCATTTAAATTGAAGTGTAATTGATATCACTGATACACCATAAGGCGGCTACCCAAACATGAGCATCTATAGATAAAGGCTCTCTGATGACAACATTCCTGTCCAATATTTAGGTTTTCCCAGGATCTTCTGAGTTGCATCTTAAAAACCATAGTAATTGAAAGTGCACTGCTTTCAGAGTAAGGAACAATGTATTAGAATTTTAAGGACAGAAAATAACTATAATACTTAGTATGTATATGGGAAGTCTTATGTTAAAAAGTCCTTTCAGCTGCTTCTCCCCACTGCCTGTGTCAGGGAGAGCAGCTGTGCTCCTGTCACGCGGGAGTCGCTGAGACCAGGACCAGGGCAAAGAGTCAAAACTGTGCTGGTCAACACCCAGGACTTTGGAGTGAATGTTGAATCTAGACTTCAATAATATATATATATCCAATATTATATATATGTGTGTGTGTGTGTGTGTGTGTGTGTGTGTGTATACACACACACACACATACATATATACATATTTTTTTTTTTTGCAGTTTCTAGAGGGAAAGAAAATATATCTATGGCTTCATCTTTGAGTAGGCTCAACACGATTATTCCCCTTAAAGAATTTAATCATGGTTTCTGATTATTGCGGCACCATGTAGATTTAAAAAGACATTTTAAAACAGAAATTGAAAACACTAAGCATTATAGCAAGCAAAGTACCTCAATGCAGACGTGATGCATTCCTCCTGCTTTGTTTTTCTGCAGAAAACCTGCAATTGGACTGTCCTTTCCTAGTGGATGCAGCAGTTCCATCTTGGTGTTTCCCAGGTTGACAAAAACAACAGACACTCCGTGCTCAGGAACAGGGACCGCATCACTTACCTGGGCCCCCAGAACATTCTTATAAAATGCCTTGGCTTTGTCCAAGTCTGGCACTGCTATGGCTACATGATTGAGTCGACCCAGGTTCCAAACAGGACCTGGTACTTGATTCGAGGACTGTGATGTGCAGAAAGCTCTTACTGTTGAAACTGGAATGTGAAGTCTGGAAAAAAGCCCTGAAAAATTGAACAGCCATTGAAACTTTTTTTTGAGAAGTAATACACTATTGAAATTAATTTAAATAAACTAAATAAATAATACATACAAAAATTATGTATATACTTCTTTTTAATTATTGAAATTAAACCAGGGAGATAAATGGAAAAACTTAATTCAAAATTACTCACTCTGCTCTGCCTATTTAAATAACTGCCTGGAATTACAAAGCTAATTATGAGCTTCAACTGAATTCAGAAGAATGGTATGCTTAATAGTAATTTATATTTACTGATAATACTTAAGAGCAGCTGCGTTATCTTTAAAAATTACTTGCTATTCGCCGCATTCCACACAGGCTAAGCTTGAATGTGAGAATGAAATAACGGACATTCAACGATGTGAGCAAGAAACTTTCTTCCCCACCTATGATCAATTTTTTGTTTTCTATGCTATACTAGGCTCATTAAAACCTTAGCCACACAGTACTTTTTAATGTGTATTTTATTTGATTATCAACTAAAGGAAACATCTCATGTTGAGGGAAAATAAGGATGGGTCAAAAGGTACTTAAACTTATGAGGATTCCTCTGAGACCAGATTTTTTGTTTCTGTTTATAATTTTGAAGGACTAGAGACAGACTGCTTCTGAATGTGAAAAAAACCCTTTAATTCAGAAACTGAAGAAGATGGAAATGTGTTCTTCCCATGTGTTACTCTATTTCTCTGTTTCCCAAAATGCAGGACTTTAACAGCCAGATTTTCCCCAGATGAAAATTACATACATGTACGAGTTCTAAATATAAACTGATACCACTTAATAAGAGTATGAAACAGCAAAGTTAACAGGTTGTTAACTTTAATGAAAAATGCTTTAAGCACTATCTAGTATCACAGCTGACATAAAATTCCCCCTCACCAAAATGTTTGACAACAAGGAAATTATTTCGGTTGAGACCATCAACCTTGATGGGAAAGGCAGTCTCCTGCTTCAGTCCTTCTACTACCACTCAGCCACACCACAATGGTCCTTGGCTGCTCACCAAGAGATGAGCTTGGATGCTTCCTCACCAAGAGATGAAGCACCCACGCAGCCTGTTCACATCATGGGACAGCTTTCCCTGTTTCACACTCAATGAGTATTCCTTTGTCATGCCAAAGCAAGCACATCATTATGGTACCTGCACTGTCGCTCTGGCCTCTGTGGGGAGGGAGTGTCCTTCCTATTGTGGCACAAGAGGGGTGTACGCAGGCAGACTGCCTCACACTGGCCACTGGGAGAGGCCCACTGGCATGGGGACTAGCATCCATACTGAAGTGACCTTGCTTGTCTCTAGTCTATTTAAGTAAAGCAGTGTTCCTTCCAGTGCTTGTATTCTCACTGACTCCCATACCAAGATGCCATAGCCAGAGTAGTCAGGTCCTCCCCTCAGATTGGTAACAATCCCCTACTTTCTTGGGATTGACAACTGATATCACCGTTTGCTTGAAGAAATGTATGCCTTATAGGTCAGTAGAAGGCAAAATTTTGCCTAAGAGGTCTTTTGCTATGCCCTGGCCAGTACTACTGATTACTGACACACCCAAAGGTTCTCTTATCACTAGGTACACATAACCTGGTTCTACAGCCTCACTGTTTTATCGTGAAATTGAAGTATATTCCAACCCAGGACACACACATAAACTGAACTGTTGAAATCTAATCAATGCATCACTGTGTTTACTTCTATCTTATTCTGTCCAGAACCTACACTTTAGAGACCAAATAAAACTAACAGTATTACAAATGAAAAAAGTTTTATAAGTTTTATAAGTAAACCAATAGCATTTCCTTTCTCAAAGCATTTTACATTTCTAGAGATAAGATAAACCCACATTGCTACAAAATCTTGATTTTGTTATATAAACACATTCTTATCTTTCTAACATATAAAGTGGATCTTCTGTTTTATTAAAGGGAAAAGAACCAGAAATTCTAGTAGACTGTTTCTTCTTCTCACTTAGAACCTAGAGATAAGGAAGTTATGGAAAAAGAGATTATATTGATAATATGAGTTGCTTGAGCTTCCCTTTCAGTGCCAGAGTGTTTGAAATATCCCTAGATGCAAATTGACATAGAAAATAAAACTTCACTTGGACTCTTCTAATTCGTTCCTTTGACATATGTTCCAATGCTGATAATAGGGCACACTATCAAGGAACCTCCAGCTGCCTCCATTTTCTGCAGAGATAATACTGGGAACAAGAATTCAGATATACCTAAACTCAGTATTGAGCAGTGGAATTTCGAAGTCATATGGTAGTTATATATTTAAGTTTTGAAAACCTGCTAAACTTCTTTGGGTAAGGATATAAAAGATGTCCAAAAAGGACATAAGATACTTAATATAACTAGTCATTAAGGAAAAACAAATCAAAACCGTGAGCTACAATTTCGCACTCACCAGGATGGCTATTTTTTTTTCCTGGAGAACAGAAAAGGTGGATTTATTGAGATACTGCTAAGAGAAGCAGCAGGCAAGACAGGAGAGGTCTGCGGCGCCTATTTTTTTTTTAAGTGTTGATGTAGAGAAACTGAACACTGCTGCCATAACATATGTGTGAAGACTACAATATATGTGTAAATAAATGTATGAGATACTTAAAAACAGGAATGTTGAAAAAAAGCAAGAACGTAGAGATCAATAAGTACAGATTTGAGAAACAAATGACCACACCTCAGGAACGTGAAGTTTAAGTAATAAATATGCTTCTAAATCTGATGTATTATGTGAACTGTAACCCCTATCTTTCCTTCATAATTGTTTTCATCGAATATTTTTAGTACCCTGATTTAAAAATCACATTGCATTTCTTTTGATTTAGATTGCACTTATTTCACATCAGGCTTTCCAAATATTAACTCCAAATAAGTAAAGATTTAATCACATATTCAAGTGCATTATGGATACTAAATAACTAAAGAAATTATATGTTAACTTTGCACATGAAGTGTTATAAAATTGTGAATAATCACTTGTAATAACATTTTCTTACAGCTTTATTTAGATTTAATTTATATACTATAACATTCACCCATTTGAGATGTACAATTCAGGGTTTTTTTTGCAAAGTTATTCAAACTTTACATAACCTAATTTTAGAATACACAGTAAGTTTATTAAGTCTGAACTTTTGCCTATTTGCTTGTGTAAACAACATACTTAGAAAGCCAATTACCGAAGAACCTTCACGCTAGTTTGGAAAGAAGTCCTTAAGTTTTCAACATTTAACCGGATGATTCTACAGCCCCATATACTTATTTGTAACCTGTTTAAAACTATGGTGAGGTATAACTTTATACTCATAATCGTAACTGAATAGACCACATTTCTGTTACCCCATTTACATATGACTATGCACTAAAAGTAAATCTCCCTTTATGTGACTTGGTCACTCTAATCTAACAGGTTCAATTTCCATTCTCAAAACTAACCTTTTTCATACAGTCAATCCTTGGGATTTGTAGAACTTGTGTGTTTAATCTCATCTATTTTTCTGAGCTTCTCCTGCTTTTCAGTGAAGACCTAGCTTCCTTAAATGCAGGGCTATAACACAGAATTACTATATGACCCAGCAATGTCACTTGTAGTATGTGTCACAAAAATCTGAAAGCAGGGATTTGAAGAGGTATTTATACAGCCATGTACATAGCTGGATTATTCACAATAGCCAAAAGGTGGAAACAACTCCATTGTCCAAAAACAAATGAAAAGATTAATGAAAATGTGGCATACACAAACAATGGGATATTAGTCAACCTTAAAAAGGAATGCAACTCTGGCACATGCTACAACATGGATGAGCCTTAAAAATAAGTCAGTCGGGCCTTCCCGGTGGCGCAGCGGTTAAGCGCTGCGCTGTGGAGCTGTAGGCAGAGGTGACGAGAGTTCGCGCCCGGCCAGGGAGAATCCCACATGGTGCGGCAGACCTCTCCTGCCTTGCCCGCTGCTCCCCTCAGCAGTGTATTTCTGATCTGCCTGTTCTGCTACCCTCTCTGTCTCTGGTGAGCCCTCTCGCCGCCCCACGCCTCTGGCCTGTACCCCAGCTTGTATGTATAAATAAAAAAAAAAAGAAAGAAAAAATAAGTCAGTCAGGTAAGGTCAAAATATTCACCTAGTCAAATTCATCTAGAAAATAGGACAGTGGTTACTAGGGGGTATGGAGAGGGAATAATGGGGGAGTTATTATTAAATGGTACAGAGGTTCACTTTGGGATAATGAAAGAGTTCTGGAGATGGAAGGTGGGGATGATTACATAAAGATATGAATGTAAGCTGTGCCACTGAACTGGACACCTATATATAGCTAAAACAGTAAATTTTATGTTATCCATATTTAACCACAATAAAAAAAGGTTGGGTCATTTAAGAATCAAGCATCAAAAGTGTTAGGATAAACGAAAGCCAACTTTTTGAATACACTATTTTTCTTTTTCCTTTGTGTGTATGTTACAAAAGACATGACGCATTATCAGCATTCACTCTTGCAGTAATTTTATAACTTGTTGGAAGTTATACTCCCTTCCTATAACTATTAAATAAAAGTATTTCTAAAAATATACACATATTTATATAATATTTATTTCATATATATTAAATATATATAAATATATCAAATGCCTTTTCTCTAATATCAAGTTATTAATTATAGGCTCACCTTTAGGTTTTGGGTGTAAGTATCATATGAGAGTCGGTGTGCCTGTGGCTGAGAATGTGGGCTCTGGGGCTAGATGACCCTGGTCTAAAACTTGAACTGACCCACTTGTGTAACTGGCTCACTGCTTACCCTTTCTGTACCTTTGTTTCCTCATATAGGAAGATAATATCTTCATAGGATTGCCAAATGAGGTTAAAATAATTAGTACATATAAAGGGCTCAGAAAAGTGCTTAGTAGAGAGTACACAATACATTCCAAGGCTTATCACTGTTGGCACTTTTAGAAGGGGTACAACAATAACTTACTTATAAACGTAAGTATCTCTGACTTCTGACACATTTTCTATTTTTAAGGAAAAAGGTGATTGTGTACTTACCCTATACATTTATGTTTAAAATCTTATTCACTAACCAAAAACAGCTTATATTTGGCTATGTTTTGGCACACATATTGTATTTACTTCTTGATTTGATCAATTCACAACTTACTACTTTTTATGACAGGAAGACTACTCGCCTTTTCACTCTGGAAAATGTGCACTGATTTTAGAACATCTTTGGTAGCATTTCAGTATTTAGTGACCACTGGCATCCTGGTGGAACAAATGCTGCTGGAAGGTATTATAAACATGATGTTCTTTTTACTTTTTGACAAAGGAGTATGAATTTTTTTTCCAAGTTAAAATTAGTTACTTATAGTAGCTATCCAACTAACCCAAACTGCCACAATTCTTGTTTTAACCTGGGAAGTTTTCTTAATATCATATAGAAGTAGAAATCACATTTGCAACATTGGCCTTTCAAGAACCTGTAAGCTGGTTTTCATCCCCAGCAGAGGCCCCAGTCTCTAGGCCTCTCCATACTACTGGGCTTTATCAGTGGAGGACAGAATCCCGTAGGATAGCATCTAGCTGATTTGATCTCCCTTCCCAGTAGAAACCTATAGGTTTGTTCCTTTAGTTACAGATCAATATCACTAAGCAATCTTGCCAAAGCTAACTGTGAGATCACACAATCTGAAGTGGGAGTCCATCATGTGGCAGTCCCGCTTTGCCTCTCAGTCTTCATGATCATTAAATGGAGATAATAGTAATAGTTCAGTGAGCACCAGAATTCTCCCAATAACTCTGTGGAACAGGGGATATTATTTTCCTTACTGAGAGACAAGGTCACACTAAGTTGGCAAAGTTGGGCCTCAAGCCCAGGACTATCTGACATTAAAACTGTTGTTGCTAAACTGTTACGCTTAACTTTCTCTTTCCTCTGAAATTCTTTACCATTCTTTTGAGTCTTCAATTTAAAAATTTTTAGAGTATGTTCTATAAGCAATATCTACTCTCTAAAAGAAGGCTAACAGATAAGCAATGACTTTTTTTTTTTTTTTTGCGAAGAGATACTTGCAATGGTTTGTGAGCTTAGATGCTGCCTTATAGTCTACCAAGGAGAGGAAAGAGGGCTAGAATGGAGTGCTAGTGTTAAAAATTGAGTATTGCTCAGCCTGTTATATTTTTCCATGTATACATACCAGCTCTTTCTTTAAACTGATGAAGAGCTGAGACAGCTAACACTACTATGTACACGTCTTTGAGAGTCTCATTACTTAGTCCTGGTGACTTGTGTTGGTAGATGTACGAGAAACTTGTGATCAGTAGGAAAGACAGTAATCAATAGAGAACAGGTTCAGTTGGAGGTGGAACTTCAAAGGATAAGTAGAACTATAAGGTTCAAAAGATGGAACAGAGAATACTTTCTAGGAGAGAATTCTAATATTAAAGATTCAGCCTCGAACACTTTCCGAAGGTGCTAAGCTGAAGAATTTGTCACAAATGTTCTGGAGTAACTGAAGCATTACCGCTTGTATTTTCTGTCTAACAAGGAATCCAAGGTTAAGGGAAATAGTTGTTCTGGGATGAGAGAGAAAAAAGTGGATAGTCTGGGGAGTCAGAAAGAGTTATTGTCATTGCTGATTCTCTGCAGCTTTTTTTTTTTTTTTTTAATTAATGAAGCTGGATAGAACTCACGGCACCTTTCTTGTTTTTATCTCCCCTGTTTATGCACACAACAATGAATACATTAGGGGAAAACACCGCTTTGGCATTCCTAACACAACTGACCTTCAAGTGTTCCGGCAGGAAACTGGACATGCTTGAAGTTCAGCTTACAGTTTTGTTGTGCAGGACTAGCCCTCCTCTTTCTGGCTTCTCCCCAATCTCTTAAGGCGCGTACATAATGTCCCTCTGCATTTACTGTTTATTCCGTCCCGCCTCGTGCCCTCGGGCAGGTTCCCTCGCCTCTCTGGGGCCACAAAGGAAAAGGGGCAATGTCAAGTGGACACTCTCCCAAATGCGACTCAAACACAACGCAAGGAAACACCCACGCTACCCTGGAGCGTGCGGGAAAGATAACTTCAGTCTAAAGATGCTGACAGCGGCCGCAGAACGCGCCTCTCCGGCTAGGGGCTCTGGCCACCCGCGCGGCCTCGTCCAGCCCCGGCCTCCCGTCCCGCGCGCCCCACCCACGGCGAGCCCGGACCGCGCGCGTATTCACCTATAGAGTTCGCAGCCGCCGCCGTCGCCGCCGCCGCCGCCGCCGCCGCCGCCGCCGCCGTCTTCAACACGCGCGCCATCTTGGAGAGCGACCTCCTAAAACCCCACCAGCGTCCAAAGGCGCAGGGAGTTCGCTCGAGGGGCGGGGCAACCTGGTGGGGGCGGGGCAACAGGCTGAGGGGCGGGTACAGACGCAGTTAGGGGGCGTGGCTAGGGACGCCGCCTTCTTGAGGGCGCTGGGGAGGGGGCCCTCTTCTTTTACAACGCAACATATTGAAACCACCTACTGCAGCTCAAGAAGACAATAAACGCGAGGACGCGTCACCCCTCTGGAGTGCCTCAAAACGGAAAGTTTGGAGAAAGTTCAAAGGCGCTTGAACGGACCAATGGCTGTTTTCGACTTCCCACCCCGCCCCTCTGCTCAAGCCCAGGGACCGTACTCGCGCTGCCATTGGCTCTTGGAGGGGGTTGGGTCCGGAACGTCTGCGTCGCGGAACCTTTGCCTCTCGACTCCAGGTTGCGCTGGACGCCTCTTTGTGGTGCGGCTTCCGGGCAGCCGGCTTCCCTTGCATGTGGCGCTGTGGCTGGAGTCCCAAGCGGCGATGGCTCTGAAGGTGTGGCGTCGACGGACCCTGGAGCGGTGTCTGAGTGAGGCTGATAAAGCCACCGACCGGCCAGAATGCTTCCTCACGTAAGTGCGCGGGGCCGGGACTCGGAGTGCGGCCCTGATCTCACGTGGGCGCCGACTGCCGGCCCCCAGCTTCCCCCCTGTATTAGGGGGAAGGTAAATGAAGTGCAGATTTCTTTTCCCCAAATCTCTGATTGTCTACGCTAGGAGTCTATCAAAAATTTAAAAGTTGTTAAAAGCCGTGCAGTACGATTTTCCCAGTCGTGTGTTGTTGAAAACAAACTAACCTCAGTTATTAACGGCCAGAGGCCTCCCTAGAGGCTCATGCAAAACCTTCTCCCATCCCTCAAATTCTCTGTCGCTTGGCTGCTGTTTCCTCCTGTTACTTCCAAAGCACTCAGTGTTTACCTGCCATCGTACTTTATATTAATGTGTCATCTGCGTCTTCATCTCCCTCGGCCGAGCTTCTTGAGAATTAGGACTATCTTCTCTCTACCCAGCACACCAGGACAAGCTCTTTGTATTTTGTTGAAAGACTTAAATACAATCTATGAAATTATGACTCAGGTTTATATTTCAAACTGCGACCTCTCCCGTGAATCCCAGACTTAGAGTAACTACAGCTCTATATGCTCAGCATCTCAAATTTTTTAAGTCCAAAATGACTGTTGGTTCTATTTATTCCCCTGTAACCTGTCCTCCCTAAAATTCTTTACCCATGGTCCACCACCATTCTTCCCCATCTCAGTAAATGACACTTCTGTCTGCAGTGATTCAGACATGTAACTGACTTTCTTGATACCTTTTTTCTCATTCTAAGTCTAATTCGTTAGCAAATGCTGACGGTTCTATCCTTAAGCTGCACTGTAAACTAGACGACTTATATCCACTGTTCAAACCCTAGCAGTTCTCCATCTTTTGCCTGGAAGGCTGCATTAACCTCCTGATTACTCTTACCTTCGTTCCTTTTCCTCTATAGGTCATCTTCCCAAATCGTAAATTAGGTCATTTTCCCCCTTTGTTTAGAACCTTCTGATGACTTGTCTTTACACTTAGAATGGCAAACTCTTTCCTCAGAGTGGTACATGATTTGGCTCCCACATACTTCTCTAACCTTAACTATTGCCTTCTTTCCCAGCAGGTAAATACTATCTTTATGTTTCTCAAACTCACCAAGCTCATTTCCATCTTAGGAAATTTGTTCTTGCTGTTTCTTCTGCCTTTATGTTTCTCAAACTCACCAAGCTCATTTCCATCTTAGGAAATTTGTTCTTGCTGTTTCTTCTGCCTAGAGTACATGTTTCCAGATATTTTAAGACTGCCTCCTTATGTATAGGTTTCAGATAGGTCATTCTCAGAGAGGTGTTCTAATGATGCATGCCAAAGAAAATGTTGACCATTGGCTAACTGAATGTGAGTAGAGTAGTATATAATATAGTGGTGTTGAGAAATTAAGGGTAGGATTCAATATATCTCTAGGCAAGAAGACCTGTAAGTTTTCACACTGAAAATCATTGCAGCAGGTTGAACAGGTTAGAGACTTTTTATATATCAATGTGGTAAGTTAATATACTCTTGAGGATCAGAATTTATACTTAAAATTGACATTCAAATTTGATTTTGCCTAAGAGTTGGGCTTTTTTTTCCCCTTTTAATTCAGAGTGCTGTGAAATTATTACCTATAATTCTAAATCCATTTAGCATCCTACCTTCTGCCTCCTTAATAGGGTTCAAGACAGATTGGCATCAAACTTCACTTCTTTAACAAAAGTACTTTATGACTTTAACAAAATACTGGAGAATGGAAGGATCCATGGAAGTCCTCTACAAAAGCTGGTGATAGACAATTTTGATGATGAGCAGATTTGGCAACAACTGGAATTGCAAAATGAACCAGTTTTACAGTACCTCCAGAATACAGTTAATGAAACCATTGAAGATGAAGACATCAGTCTTCTCCCAGAGACCGAAGACGAGGAGTGTGAAGAGGATGGCTCCGAGATGGAGGAGAATGGCTCGGAGATGGAGGAGAATGGCTCGGAGATGGAGGAAGATGGCTTGGAGATGGGGGCTGATGGTCAGAAGGACCTGAAGCAAGGTTTGGAGGAGGAAGATATGTCAGACCTGAGTGGTGATGATTCGAAAGGGGGTGAGAGAGCTAAAAACCCAAGCAAAGTTGATCAGAGGAGAAGCCCAGATTTCAGTGATGAGGATTCTGATCTTGATTTTGATATCAGCAAATTGGAAAAACAATGCAAGGTGCAAAATAAAATGCCCGGGAAACCAAGAGAAAAGACCATTGTAGATGATAAATTCTTCAAACTGTCTGAAATGGAGAACTTTTTAGAAAATATCGAAAAAGAAGAGGAACAAAAAGATGATGAAGAGGAAGATATTAATTTTTTTGAAGATGTTGATTCTGAAGATGAGGGAGGACTGTTTGGAAGTCAAAATCTTAAGGTAAAGTTTTGGGAGAGGAGTAGTTTCTACTTCAAATTAGGTATTGCTCTGTTTCTTGAAAAGAAGTTTGAAATATCTCAAAATTTACCAAGGATTAAGGGAAATTCTGTTTAGGTCAGTTGAAAAAAAAAATGGTTAGAAAAATAAAACTGAAGCTATCATTTGTTTTGTAGGTTAAGAAACATAATTCCACATAATAGAGATATTTAAAATTTCCTCTCAAACATAGATATTCATCGGGCATTAAAAATAACAGTGAAAGGAAGGCAACAGTATACTTTGCAGGAATATTTTGGAAATAATTGTAGTTAGATTTAGAGACTGGAATATTGTGCTTCTTATCATTTAAAAGTAAATCTATACTTCCATTTGTTATGGTATAGTTGTTCTCATGGTTTGATGGTAGTTTTGGGACTGCTAATTTTTTCTATTCAGTAACCTAAACCTACATTCATGACTCAATGTATTTTCCTATCCTTAAGTAAAAATAACAAGTATTTTTGTTTTAGTCAGGTAAAAGTTCAAGAGACCTGAAATACAAAGATTTCTTTGATCCAGTTGAAAGTGATGAAGACATGGCAGGTGTTCATGATGATGAGCTGGTTTCAGATGAAGAGGAAGAAATTGCCGAAGAGGGAAAAGAAAGCTTTTCTGAAACGTGAGTATTCCGAATTGTTTACGTTAAAAGCTGGAGCTCCCCAATTGTACGTGTACTCATATTTGTCGAATGAGTATTTGTTTTAAGTTAGATTTGCTAAAATCAAATAGTAGGTCTCCTAAGATCGTATAGTCTCAAGATAGCTAGAAGAAAGTCTGGTCTTAAAGGGACGTTAGCGATCGCCTAATAGAGATAACTATCACTGGCAGTAGCAATCAAACCTTTATCACACAAACCTTTATCACTGTTTTTTGTGTCTCTCCTTATTGTTATTTTTGTGAGATGAGTTTTTATTATAGATTGATGAATAATTTATTTTTGGAATGTTGGACACTTTATTTTGCCTGATTCTTTCTTTTGCCTCTTAGCAACTGAATGACTTTAGAAGGGCTGACTGTTTAGTTCCTCTGGATATACCAAAGAACTACTTTTATTACTGGAAGATTTAGTTCTTTCGTTTTTCTAGTGAAAAGTAGTGTATTTCCTCTCACTAGTCTTTTGGTCTTACAGGGATGAAGAGAGTGACCTTGAAGAAAGTAAGGTCAATAAACAACATAAACAAAGCTTGAAAAGAGTGACCTTTGATTTGCCTGATGATGAGGAAACTGAAGATACAGACACCTTAAGTGTAAAAAAGGATTCTGATGAAGTTAAATCCTCCTTTGAAAAAAGACAGGAAAAGGTAATTTTTAAGAATTTAAGGAGTTTTTGCATGCTTAACATGACTGAAACTCAGACTACTAACAGGTCTTGTTTTCCTTGGTGGAACTATTAATCGTCCTTCAAGAAACAAAACAAAAATCTTACTGTTACTCTTTAAAGCACTGTGTATAGTGGAAAGCAGCTAATTTGCAAAAATCAGTGTGTCATTTCTGAGCTGTGGCTTTCCATTCTGACCCATCAGAAAACCCACTTCTTTCCTGTGCCTGGTGTCTTCATGCCTGTGGTGTGTCTTTCCTGGTTGGCTGTCCTGTGAGCCTCTCCTTGTAGGTGCTTCAGCGGCTCTGAAGCTGTACTCCCTGTCTCTTTGAGGTGCTCCATAGATAATTCTTGTGAATGCCACGTGATTTGAATTTTAATTAAAACCATCTCAAACATGTCTATTAAATTGATAAAAATTATTTCTTTGTAACATGATATCAGACAAATGAAAAGTCACATGTGAAGCTTCCAAACTTTTTTCTTGTGAAGCTATTATGAATATTTAAACCTGACCGAATAACATTAAAACACATACACATACTCATAAATAATGGTGCAAAAATTCGAAATTGCATAATGGAAGAATAGTACTATAACCGAGTGAGCCTCAGTCTCTTGATTAGGAATTAGAAAATCTAAAAAAAAAGAAAATCTAATAATTTCATTCTTGGTTGTAATAGGTTGAGCGAAACTATATGGTCCTCTCCACTTATCTCTATATTTAAATAAATTCAATGTCCGCCCCTGATTATTTTTTACTCCTAGTGAAATACAAAAGTATTTAATCCAAAGGTGCTTCATGGGGGCCTCCCTGGTGGCGCAGCGGTTGAGCGCTGCGCTGTGGAGCTGTCGGTGGCGCGCAATGCGGGTTCGACGCCCGGCCAGGAGAATCCCACATGGCGTGGCAGACTTCTCCTGCCTTGCCCGCTGCTCCCCTCAGCAGTGTGTTTCTGATCTGCCTGTTCTGCTTCCTGCTCTGTCTCTGGTGAACCCTCTCGCCGCCCCATGCCTCTGACCTGTACCCCAGCTTGTATAAATAAATCTTAAAAAAAAAAACAAAGGTGCTTCATGGTAAAATTTTAGAACTATTTTTTAAAAATCAAGACAATGACAATACCCATTATTACCATTACCACTGTTATTTAACATTTCTCAAGAAGTGTTAGCAACTACAAAAGGAAAAGATAGGAGGCAAGAAAAACAGAAATGAGAGCATTAATGTTTGCAGAGAATAGAACAAATATATGAACTGAAAAAGTGATTGGGAAACAAACATATAAGAGAATTCCATAAGACAGCTGGAACAGCTGGCACTTAATAGCCTGACATCACTAAAGAAATTAAGATAATTACAATTTGGTGTATGAAGTCAATGTTCTAATCAAAAAAATTACTTAATCTTGGAATGCTCTAGTTAAAATTAATTGTAGCTTGTGGATCGATCATTTGTCTACATATAGCAGGTTCTAGAATAATGTAGTTTGTTCAACTTCCTTTCATTATGTCACTGATGAGGAAAAACAATCCCTACAGACATTGAGCGAAATGTTAATGGCGTTAAGTGAGGACTTAGTGTATATTCAAGTTCTTCCAGGGGCATTTAGTAGGTTATAAACGTGACATTTCAAATCAGTGGGGAAAAGAGGGCCCCTACAGTTCCTCTCACCCCATCAAGCAACAGGGTAGCAAGTCATTGTTGGCATAATAAAATGGTGACAAAAACCAGAATTTTATTGAGGTGCAACAATACATTTCTTGCTTCACTTCAGAAATCCTGTTTGCTTTTACACAACAATAAATCTGATTTTCTTTCTCTAAATGTATTATAATAACCCCTTTTGTTATTTTCATAGATGAATGCAAAAATTACATCTTTAGAAAAAGAGTTGTTGGATAAAAAACCTTGGCAGCTTCAAGGGGAAATAACAGCCCAAAAGCGACCAGAGAACAGCCTCTTGGAGGAGACCCTGCACTTTGACCACGCCGTCCGCATGGGTAGGTGTGCCCCCTGGGCCGCTGGAAGGGCCCTGCTGTGCCTTCTCTATGGTTCTGTTTCACAGAAAGAGGGGTGATGTTTCTTTTCTCCTCAACTTTTTATTTTGAAAACTTGCAAACATACAGAAAAGTTGAACATACTTATATGCCATTCAGCTGGATTCTCCAATTGTTAACAGTTTGCTTTGTTTACTTTATCACCCTATGCTATGTGTTTGTTTACATCCCAGTAAACAAAATTGCCAGTGTTATGACAGTTTACTTGTGCTTTTACATGCCTTCTAAGAATGAGGACATTCTCCTTCATCCACCCAAGAATTTCTAATATACTAATGATACCTAATATATAGGCCAGGATCAGATTTCTGGTAGTGTTCTGTTTACAAGACTCTTCTGTCACTGTCCACTGAATAAATCGTGAGCTCTAGACAGAACACTCATCATCTTACCAAATTTTTTCTTGTACCTGTTAAGTCACAATGAATTTCCATTTTATTTCAGTGCTAAAGAGAATGTAGTTCTCAAACAGGAGTAAATATTAGGACAAGTTAAAACAAATAGGTGTCCCCTTGCCCTGTTTTTCTGAACTGAGGAGGTGTGGGGTAGGGCCCAAGAGTTCACATTTCTAACAAACTCTCAGGTGCTGTTGATGCTTGTCATTCAACCACCACCCTTTGAGAATCTCTGGTCTAGTTTATATCAACCTAATGAGCACATATCATATTTCCTTTAGCACCTGTGATCACAGAGGAAACCACTCTTCAGCTAGAAGATATCATTAAGCAGAGGATAAGAGATCAGGTTAGTAAGAATAAAATTTAACTGAACTTAAAATTCTCTGGGATTTTTGGAAATAATGGGTGTATTGTGAGAGTGTGACTAATGTTGCTCTTTAATAGAAGTTTTGTGTGTGTCAGTTCTTCATTTGAGAGTCCTAGACTCGCCTAAGCTTTTGCTGCCCTTTGTAGTGCCTGGAGAGAAAGGGGTAGCTGGAGCCATTATCAGGCCCTGGCCTCACTGACCTGTCGGGCGGCACAGCGTGAAGCTGGTGGAGAGTGGTGGGCGTGGCGACTGGTTTCTGACTGATGTGGTGGGACCCTCGGTCTGGGCGCAGTCCCTGGTGTGAAAAGTGAAGGGCCCGTTTTTTCAAATGTGAAGATTCTATGTATATATGATTTGTGTAATAAAAGTTGACTTAATAACATGTATAACGTTTGTTTATACTTCTGTGTCTAAAATAGGGGAGGTTTAAAGGATTGCTACACTTAGCAGAGTGTCTTTAAATTTGAAATGAAACAAGGCAAATTTGATCTTGACTTTTAAATAAACTGGTAGGAAAATGTGGAATTTTAGGTTGGTGGCCTTATAGGCGAAAGACACTTTTAAAACAAAGGTGGGGAGACACTGAGGGGGGAGAAAAACAAAAACAAAAACCACACACAAAAAATTGAGTAATTCTTTGATTTTCACAATACTTACTCTCTGTGACTTGAATATTCATTTTAGAAGTTGGAAATTTCCTTTTCACTGCAATTTACTTACTCTAGAATGTTAATAGATATGCCAGAGGAATTCTTAAACTTCTTTAGAAAGAAATGATAGATTTATGTTCCATGTTCCTTTCGTGTTCTAGGCTTGGGATGATGTAGTACGTAAAGAAAAACCTAAAGAAGATGCATATGAATATAAAAAGCGTTTAACATTAGATCATGAAAAGAGTAAATTGAGCCTTGCTGAGATTTATGAGCAGGAATACATCAAACTCAATCAGGTAAGGAAGCCGCTGAAGAAAGCCACTGTTGTAAAGGAAGAGACGGAGAGAGAGCCAGCCCTTTGGTTCTACTGTGTCGTTGAAGTTCACAGAACAGAAACCTGGAGCACTCTGGTCTCCACTTAATTGTGAAACAACAACGTGCGAGGAATAGAGGGGTTACAAGGTTCCTGTCGACTTGGGAGTTTGCAGTTAGACATGGGTCACTGGCTACTTTCACTGCTATTTGTAGCTCTCCAGCTGTTCTTAGAGCAGTGCTGCAATTTTAAAGTCATTTATCTTTAACATTTTGACGTTACTGATGTTTTAAGGTCTGAATTCATTCATATTTTTTGGTTTGGTAGGTGCTTTGTTTTGTTTTTACTTAGATTCTAAAAAATGCTCTGGCTAAATAGCAGGGCAAAGCGGTAACCCCACAACATCGTGCTTGCCGCATGATACCTGTTCCTTCGCGTTAATTTACTAGGGCTGCGGTCATTGTGTTTCAGTGTGTGCTTAGGGTTGAGACGGCATTTTTGTTTTGCAAAAACTCATCTAAGATCCTACCAGATTTTGTTAATTAATGTCACTGAATAGCAACAGCCAACAGTGCTCTGATGCCACTGGGCTCACGTTGTTGAATTTAATTCCTAAGCAAAAAACTGAAGAAGAAGAAAATCCAGAACACAAGGAAATTCAGAAAATGATGGATTCTCTCTTCTTAAAACTGGATGCCCTTTCAAACTTCCACTTCATCCCTAAGCCGGTAAGTGTGGCAGCATTTCAGTGAGTGATTATAACAGATGTGAACTTAGTTCCTCTTTGAACTTTTGTGAGACTAGTACTTTATTTGGTTTCAGGGTACAAACTAGCAGGAATTTCCTGTAAATCTCTAAATCTCATGCACGGCCTCCTGTGAGGAATTCTCCTGTCTGGTCCTGTGACAGTTCTCAACCACTGTGCCCCCCCTCCCCCCATTCATCCTGATCTCTAGTGGGTCCCTGCCAGACCCCCAGCCTAAGCCACGGGGTCTCCTCATTTCCCTCCTTTTCACCTGTTCACAGATGGGACGATTTGGAGACGTGCATGGTCTCTAGTTCTCAGCATTTACTGAGTACCCACTGCATGCCTTGTTAGGTTCTTTATTCTATTAACTCTTAGTCCGCGAGACATGGAGGCAGAGGTATCACCACTTTCATTTTGCAGATGGGGAAACAGGCTGAGGGGAGGAGATCTGGCTCTGGGTCATGCTCTTCACTGCGCAGCACCCCGAGCCAGGCCCAGCCTCTCCAGCGCTCTTCCGCTCCGCCTGCTGACTCACCCATACCTGGCTCGCTGTCTGCGTTCTCCATGGCGCTTCATCTCCTACTCTCCACCGCCCGTGCACCCATAAAATGTGCTTGTGTCATGCTTTTGGTATTTGCTCAACCTGTTGCCCCTGGGCTGTCATGAATCGAGGACTAGTCAGAAGTCAGGAACCTAAGCTGAGTCTACCCCTACGTAACCTTATGGTTTAGGCAAATGACTTCACGTTTCCTCTATACAGAAGAGGTGCTCTCCAGCACCTGATTGTTGGTGGTTAGGTGATTTTTCCTGCCTCTGTCTTCTCAGACAATTAGCATTTATTACCTGCTCTTTTGTTTTTGTTTTGCTGGGTGTGATTTACATGATGGTAGTGGTAGGTGCAGGGACAACCTTGAGATTCCAAGAGTGCCTAGTTTGGGTTGTGTAAAATCAACAGATGAAGAGAAAAGAGGAATCCTCCAACCCCTCTTGGCCAGCAGTTCTTAGTGTGAAAAGTCTTATGATGTGAAAACATGGCCCTTCCCATGCATTACAAGGCCCCACGCGATCGGTTCCTTCCTGCCCTCTCCCCCGGCCATGTTGGTCTTCTGGTGCCTTTACTGCTTCCTTCCTCTCACGTCCCTGCAGGCTCTTTCCCAGGCGCATTAGGCCGCACTTCCTCTTGCTGTGTCTGGCTCCTTACTGTCTCTCAGGTCTCGGGCTAAATGTTCCATCCCTGTCCTTGCCGTCTTCACTGCTGTGCTTCTCTGGCTCACAGCATCACAGAATTGCAGAATTGTTACTTGTTCTCCTTTGCAAGCCGGCACAGTGTATATTTTGTTCACTGCTGTGTTTCACTGGTGTGTTCCTCACACTAGCACGGACTCTGACATTCTCAGATATTCCTGGGAATCTTGGGAACTGGATAAGGAGTGAATGAATCTGTTTGTGTCTGCAAGCCCCACGGCAGCCTTTCTCTCCCTCAGGAGAGACGGAGCATTTCTGCACAGGCCGCCTTGATGGCGCCATCTGTCACATGCAGGGGGCTCTTTGTGCGCTGTCTTCATAGACCCTTAACTAGTCATATATTTTCTTATTTTGGGAGCTGTCTCCATTTTCTCCTCCTATTTTCAAGTTGTAGACTGGAACACAGTGTTACCAAATAGTGAACAGTGGCTCAGTGGAGGAAATGATTTATTTCACACTCAGACATTTTTCTGTTATTTAGAGTCTAGGCTTTTGTTGTGTTTATGGCTTGTCTTTGTTTTTCATGAAGTTTCTTGGGGCCAGTATCTGGAGGAGGGGCAGGACTCTGAGGAGTCAGTGATGCACTGTGTGGCAGAGCCCTTCCTTGGGAGTCTCAACCCCGAGTTCGCCCCAGGACTCTGCTGAGTCCCACACTTCACTCCTCTCTGGGTGACGGGTCCCTGCCCCTGGTGGCCATCACAGAGCTGTGCAAGGAGTAGATGTGAACACTGGTGTAAGGGTTCTCTGACTCATCACCATTACTTTTACTACCACGATCAGGAAGAGTTTCTTGGGCAATTCTTACAAAAAGAAAACAAACAACAAATGGCCCTTCAGTTAGCATTGCGTTCTTTCCTCCTTTCTCCTTGCATAATTTTCTCTAAAAACTAAAAGGTTTTATTTCAGTAGTGCTTCAGCTTTCCAAAGCAGTTTGAGATTACTGTTTATAAAGGCCTATCTTCAGTACCTGAAGGTGAGAAAATTTTTTATCAAGTAGTTTATTTTGACTCTTGTTTGGCAAAACATTTTCCTTGCATCTTTTTCATGTATTTCTTATAGCCAGCCTTTATTCCATGACTGCAGGCAAGATAATAATATTCTCAGAAAACAGATTTTGTTAAATGCAGATAGGCTTCTTTGAGAATGTCCACATTCGTGGCAGGTGGCAAGCATTTAATAACAGATAGGAGCTGGGTTTTGGATGTAGTAGAAATAAGTGCCGTTGGTAGTGTGGAGTCAGAGCCCCTAAAATACTCTTGGCTCATAAGATCCTGCAGGCAGCCTCTGCTGCCGCTGACACTGCCATCCTTCCAGCTAGCTCCTGACGCTTGCTGTCAACTCCTCTCACGTTTTAAATCATCTTACAGAGTGTTTTGCATATTATACTTCAAAATATTTCCAGTTCAGATAGTTTATATTAGGGTGCTGCTGATTTCCAGTTCAAACAATGTATTGTCTCTTTTCTAGCCTGTTCCAGAGATTAAAGTTGTGTCAAATCTGCCAGCCATAACCATGGAGGAAGTAGCCCCAGTGAGCGTTAGTGACGCAGCTCTCCTGGCCCCAGAGGAAGTCAAGGTGAGAAGGCAGTGTGGTAAACATGACATCGCTCTGAAAGTCAGTTGCTTAAATAGCCAAATCTCTGTTTTCTGTTATCTCCTTTGAGGTTTTGGTTTCTATTCTGATGTATCTCAGTAGTTTCTCAGTATAGGCAAACGAATAATGTCTTAAATCAGACACCAGTTTTCTGTAATCGGGCATCATAATGAGGTACAGCTATGAGAAATACTATTAAAAACTGCTTGTAATATCCAGTATCAGTATTTCCTTATAAACAAACTCAAAAACTAGTAGTGATGTTAAGTTTACAACTAACAGAATCCTCTCCCTTATTTTAGCTATTCCATGCTTATCAATAATGGAGTCGAGTCTAGAATAGGGCATTTAGATATTGGAAGAAGTTGAAGCAGAACCGGAAGCAGGTAGTCCCTTGGCTGTGCCATGGAAGCTCACACCTCACACAGTAGTGATGGTTTCTTCCCTCCTGGCCCAGCATAAGGGCCTCTTGGTCCCACCTCACTTGTGTTGCTGCACCCACAGCCACTCCTTCACACCCGCCTCTGCACTGATAGGTTAGTAGCTGAGGAGAAAAGGGAGGAGGTTGATCCTTGCAGGGTGGATGTCTCCCTTTCCTCTCTGGGGACCCCTGCAGCCACCCCAGAGGCTGTCAGCAGCAGCTTAGAGCTGGGACTGCCTCTGACTGTGTCCCAAAGCCCATGTTGGAGTTTACGTGCCATGGGGGGCTGCTTCTCCAAGAGTGTGAGCACGACAGCCCCGCTGTCTGGGCTGCCTCTGTGAAGTAATTGCTGAACTGGCCCTTCATTGTGACTCTCCTGGCAGACTCTATCCTATCTATGCACTCCGGGTTTCCAAGAGCTGGGTCACCGAAGTCTTTGGAGAGAGTGGGGGTGCGCTGTACGCTCACACCACAGCTGGCCCGTGGCTCGCATTTGGTGGAATTGCTTCCTCTGACTCCTTGAGTTACTAGGCGAGGTTAATTACTATGCCGGTGGTCATTTCTTCATAGGAGAAAAATAAAGCTGGAGATATAAAAACACCTGCTGAGAAAACAGCTACAGACAAGAAACGAGAGCGGAGGAAAAAGAAATATCAAAAGCATATGAAAATAAAGGAAAAGGAAAAGCGGAGAAAACTGCTTGAAAAGAGCAACCCAGATCAGGAAGGGAAATACAGCAAAGCAGTAGCTTCAGAGAAGCTAAAACAGCTGACCAAAACAGGCAAAGCTTCGCTGCTGAAGGTAAGGAGGGAGGCTGGGGGGCTACTGCGAAGGGACTTTGGGGGGAAGCAAATGGCAAGCTTTAGGTGACATCAGCTGGAGTGACTGAGCCCACGACAGATGCAGAGGCTGCCAGTGGCCTCGGGTTTTGAATTTGGTGCCCTCACAGTGCCGTGGGCCCTGCAGCGGTTTTTCTTCCACTCCCTCCTCTAGCAGCACAGGATGTATGTGATGCTTCTGTTAAGTGGAGTGATTTTCTTCATAATTTCTTCTAGTCTTTTTTTATATTTAAACTTCTATACCCTGATCATTTTTCTCCATTTATATCAATACATAATTATACCTTATAATACATTAGTATCTATTATTTTTAATTGCAGGATGAAGGTAAAGACAAAGCCCTAAAGTCATCTCAAGCTTTCTTTTCTAAATTACAAGATCAAGTAAAAATGCAAATCAGTGATGCAAAGAAAACAGAAAAGAAAAAGAAAAGAAAAGAAATTTCTGTTCATAAATTAAAACTGTAATATATTTTGAATATAATGTAAATATTAATATGTAAACTTGTGTTCTGTCGTTGTTTTATAATAAAACTTTTCAGAACTGTTTTTTGCATGAATGGCAGAGAATTCCATAGTTTGAAAAGATAAACTCCAACTGTCTTTTGAGCCCCACGTTGCTTCCTTTGGGTATAAAGTTGGGCCTGGCTCTCAGGGCCCTCCCCATGCTGCGTCCTCACCAGGGCCTGAGTGACGCAGTTTGGATATGCCAGTTAGTGAGTGGGAGGTGGCCGGCAGGCTGAGAAGGATCTCATGCTGTGCTTTGATGAAAACGCTTTAAGCTTTACTCCAGGTGGGTAGGTAATGAAACCTACGGTTCAGCAGGAGCAGGAGCGGATGCGCTTCTGGTTTTTCATCAAAGGGATGATCCCAGTGGTCAAGAAGAGCCTGGGAGGTTTGCCCTCTTCCTTCCTGTACACTGCTACAGGAGCTGGCCATGATGGTGCCCCTGTCATTACTCATTTTTTTCTGTTAGGACACAGTTTTCTTCCCTGGTGTGCCGCTATGTTCTAAATGCCTAATGGAGTAAACCCTGGTCTTGCCCTAGACTTAGTGTGTCATTTTTTTATTAGTCATTTGACTTATATGGTCCTAAGAGTTTCTGTTTTTGTTATGCTTTTTAAATTCAGACATTTTGTCAGTTCCCACTCACTGCTAGCTTAGTTCTCTTTGCTTTCATTATTCCTCTCAATTTGTCAAAACCAGGATGATTGATCTGGGAGGAATGATTCATTTGATCTGTCCAAGGGCAGTTTGATAAATGCAGAGAGAAAAATCACTTTTATCTTCCTTTCCACCCCCCAGCTATGTGAGATACAGCATTCCATTCACGTTCAATATAATGTTTGATACATTATGTTCACTTGAAATACAGTAAGTCCTCACCATCACCCATGGGTTCTTGAAGACTACAAATTTTAGTGAGAAGACACAAGGAAAGTAGATCCTTGAATGTTTCAAAATGACAAAACATTCAAGGGCCTACTGTACTTGATGTGTGCCAGGCACTGTTCTAGGTACCAGGCATACAAGAGAACAAAACAGATTTCAATTCTTAACCTTACTAAGTGCGCATTCTGGAATGCTTACATGCTTTATATAAGTTAGCATGCTACAGAACCTACAAAAACAAAACAAAATACACCACTCTCCATGTGATTTTCTAATCGAAAGATGTGAAGAAGGAACCATGGCCTGAATTGTGTTTATCACCTTTGCGTTTGTGTCTACCACACCCTCACATATCCCTAGTCCAACACATTGTTTAATTGTGCTAATACTTGAATTTTATGAAAACATTATATGTACTCCTCTACAGCTTTTTCACTGATTTCCCTCAAATTTATCTATAATGCCTTTATTTTCACTGTTTACTAATACTGCGTGAATAAAGGACACTTATCCATCCATTCTCTTGAAAACATTTCTGATTTGACAGAATAAAGCTATTACGAACATCCTGTTCCCACACAGTGCTAGTCTACACAGCTAACTCCAAGCGTTCTTTAGAATTACTGGGCAGAAAGCTCAAAAGGTAATGAATTGTTTTTAAAAGTAGTTGTACTATATTTGCACTTAATACATTTGTTGCCATTTGGTACTGATGGAATTTAAGTCATTTTTGCAGTTCTGCTGGGTATAAAGTGATACACCTGTGTGGCCTAAATTTATGTTTCTTTATTTGAAATATTTTGTTATATTCTATGTCATTTTTAATTTTTATAAAGTTACAGAAAAATTCCAATAAATTTAGCCACATTTCTTTTTTTTGTACAATCTGAGAGGGAATTGAAAACATGGCTTTTTACCCCTAAATATTCCAGCATTTTGTATTAAAAGAGTTAATTTTTAATCTTATATATGAACAAGAATATTCACTTACAAAGACTCATTAAAAAACCAAGAAACTGGGCCTCCCAGGTGGCACAGCGGTTGAGCGCTGCGCTGTGGCGCTGTAGGCAGCGGCGACGAGAGTTCGACGCCCGGCCGGGGAGAATCCCACATGGTGCGGCAGACCTCTCCTGCCTCGCCCGCTGCTCCCCTCAGCAGTGTACTTCTGATCTGCCTGTTCTGCTCCCCACTCTGTCTCTGGTGAGCCCTCTCGCCGCCCCACGCCTCTGGCCTGTACCCCAGCTTATATGTAAAAAAAAAAAAAAAAAAAAAAAAAACCCACCAAGAAACGTAATACTGATACAATGTTGAAATTCTGTCACTTGTCCCAACAGCGTCCTTTCCAGCTATTCGCCCTGCCAGGGTCATCCCGGCATCTCCTACTCTGGCTGCCCTGTTTCTTGAGGTTTCAGTGACCTGGCCCAGGTCTTGAGCCTTCCTTTTTCTTGGGTATCACATTTTTGAAGTATACAGGGCAAATGTTTAGTTGAATTTTCCTCAAATTTGGGTTTGTTTTTCATGGCTAGATTCAGGTTATACATTTTTGGCAGGAAAAAAATAGCAGTGCTGTGCCTTTATCATCTCATACAAGATGCAAGAGATCAGTTTTCTCTTATTCTGTCTCAGCTAGAAGCAGAAATCTGTCTACTTTGTGAATTTTAAAACTGTCCATAAGATTCACCATACAGGAAAACAATTCCAGGATGCAAAAAGTCTACTAATTCCTACACCTAATTAAAACCAGAATCTTCGTTAAGGAGAGTGCTTCTTCAACAGCTTTTTCAAATGGTGGCTGATATTTTATTTTTCCTTTTCCTTTTCCTGGTCCTGAAGGTGGAAGTTTAGAAGCCTGTGCTTCTAAAGATAGCCTCTTTCTCTCTCTGTCCTCTTAAATCCCTCCACTCTCATCCTTGAGTCCCAAGCCATTAGGTCACATCCCTGCAATCTCTTTTTGTTAGCTTGGAACTGCCCAACAGTAACAAGTTTGATTTTAGTGTACACAGGTAAGAACGGCGAGGCATTGACATGAAAAGATATAACTATTATTGAGGGGGTTAGCTTCTGATTTTGTTTGACCTAAAGTTGTTTCGACTTAAAGATATGTTGATGCTATCTTTGGGATATAATCTTTTCCTTTCTAAAGAATGCGCTGTGGAGATGCCAAGGCTACATACACTTTTATTTACTTCTTTCTCTGCTCCTTAGCCACTATTTAAAAACTAAATTGTACAATTTCACAAATAAAAGCAAACAACAGTACGAAATGCCCCAAGATCAACACTCCCCAATGACTCGAGTACGTGTTATTTCTTTGCCTTTGAGGCTATTCACAATTTTTACCGTAGGCAGGTGCGCGCGGGGCGCAGCCTCACTCACCGCGCGCCGGGTCTCCTCCCAGGAAGCCCCTCCACTTTGACCCTGAATGCACCTCCCTCTGCGCCCCCCTTCCAAACAACCTTCCCATCCACTGGGTAAAAGGGACCCTCAGACTGTACCTGCAGGGTTGCACTGGGAGGTTCGCCGCCTTCTGGCGTGAAGGGAAGAAGGCGCCGGAGTCGCCCCCTAGGGCTTCACAGCGTCTGCCAAGCCGGTTGGATGGCTGGGGAGATCGATCACTCGAGTCTCTACTTGCCGAGCCTGTGACGAGCCGAGACGCGGTGATCGGCTGGGAATGTCTGGAACCCTCAGCGCGCGGCGCCGGGTGGGAGCGCGGAACGGCGGGGCCGGGGTCACTGGCGCGCGGCGGGCGGCGGGCGGCGGGCGGCGGGCGGCGGGCGGCGGGGCAGCGGGGCAGCATCCCGGAGGGCGGCCCCTGGCGGTCGGGCCTAGAAAAAGGGAGGGCGGCGGGCGGCGGCCGGGGCTGGGTGGCCGAGCCACAGGTGCGCGCGTCCCAGGTGGCGGGTGCTGTGCAGGGCCGGCTGTGCTCGGCCAGAGTTCAGGTTCGGTGGCCAAAGCTGCAGCGGGGACTCCAGGTTTTTATGACCCGCAACTTGGGGACTGTGCGGGCCTGTGAGGCAAGGTGTCGCCCAGATAGGCATGATCTTGCCCAGAAAAAGTTAGAAGACAGTGGTTTCAAAAACAGAATTTGGAATAGCCCAAATTTCCCTTTTTGAAACGGGTAAGTTTAGGTTTAGATCCTAAAGAGAAATCTTAGAAATTATCCCTGGAAAGTCCACCGCTGTCATTTTAGGGCTAAGGGTCTCACTGAGGATGCGTGTAGAGCTTGAAGTCGCACCTTGGTCGGTTGTCCCAAGTCCACATTTTTCTCATCCCAAGAGATACTGCCAGCGCCTGCTTAGTGCTTACTTTTCCCTTTCTGTTGTTGGAGTCCTCAATATATTTTTAATTCACGTGCTTTATTTTGTAGGAAGAAGAAACCGTCTAAACGAAGAGCATGAAGTCAAATAAAATCCCACTTTTATTGCAAGTCTGGGAGGTAAAAGTAAACCGCTGCTCTTTTTTCCCAGTGATATTGGGTGTTTTATTACTTGAGACACCCAGTTTTCCTTATCCCCGTGATGTCAGAAAGGAAACCTGAGAAAAAGAGACCTCGTAGAAGTTTATCAACTAGCAAGACTAAAAAAAATGAATCTAACTCAATTATTTCGTTTTTTAACAATGCACCACCGGCAAAACTTGCATGCCCCATTTGTAGTAAAATGGTGCCAAGATATGACTTAAATCAGCACCTCGATGAAGTGTGTGCTACCAAGGATGGCATCGCTCCTGCTGGTTCAGGGCATATTCACTTAAAGAAATCAAATGTATCCACAAGGAATTTAACCAGTGTTACTGTAGAAAATGTTACCCAAGCGAAATCGTCATCACCTAAAACCAATTTAACTCCTGGCCAAAGTGAGTCAGCAAAAATGGCCATAAAACTGCAGACCAGCCCCTACTTTAAAAGTAAGGATGATTTGGTGCACGAAAGTCAAGATGAACTGATGTATCGTAATGTGAAAGTCATTCCTCTGGGAAGCCTGTCATCTAAATTGTCCAGAAGATACATAAAGGCTAAAAGATCAATGAATAAGAATGAGGAATATGCCAATCATAATCTACCTAGTTCTTCATCCATGGCAGTCAAGAACCTGGTCAGTAACTGTACAGAATTTGAGGACAAGGATCAAATTTTGGAGAATAGTTCTCAAAAGGAAAATATGTCTACCTGTGATTTTAAGGAACAGAATGCTGTCGAAGGCACTCAAATAGTGGAAACTGAACGTGTAAAGGCTCCCCAGGAATGCAGGCGATCAGCCCTCACCCCCACCTTTTCAGATACTGCTCCCATGTTATGTTCACCAGATTTAACTCCTGGGAATAAATTAAAGTCTGCTTTAGAGAATAGTTTTGCAAAGGAGGAGAATATCAAAGAAGTAGATTGTAAAGGTGTTGAAACATACGAGGTAGCAAGTTGTGAAGAGGTAAAGGTGACAGTTGCTTCAGAAGTTACAAGACAGTTGTCACATGGGGAGACAGGATCTCCTGGGTCTGCACATACTGCTTCTAACTTGAATAACCTCCAAGAACTTCCTCTAGAAGATAACAGTGTCTTCAAGAGTGAAATCACTGGCATGATTCCTTTGGAGCAAGGATTAGGCACTAGTGTTCAAATTAGCGGTGAAACAATTCCAGCACGACCAAGTCATCCTTATTACCTTCGGAGTTTCCTCATGGTGCTGAAAGCCGTGTTTGAGAATGAAGAGGATCAGATGCTCTTTGATGAATCTGAGAGGGGAATTGTAATGAAATTTTACCAATTATCAGGTATCTTGATACCATCTGCTTTCTTGTTTCCTACTTGCTCTGATTTGGCCTGTGATGTGATGTGCAGTAATGTAATGGCCACCAGGGGTCAGTGTGGCTTAATGTGCCCTCCTGGAGTTCCTGGGGGTCAGTCACTAGAGACAGGTGCGTGTGTATAGGAGACGAGGGCTTGTGCTTGCTGATGTCTGCTGCTGCAGAATTGTGCCTTACAAGCACTACTTTGGTTATAATAGGTTATATTTGATGAATATTATATGTGTATTTGGTGGTTATAAAACAATTACTAGATTTAAAAAAGTACTGTGTGTGACTTAGAAAAGTGTACTTTGCATTTTGAGCATGTAATCAAGCTTCGATTATTTTGCTGTTTCCTCAAACCATTTCTTCAAAAATGGAAGTAAAATAGATACAGGAAGAAAACAAACCAAGGTATTGAGGCAGTTTTTTCCCTCCAACAGTATTTTAGGTTCCTGGACTCACCCTGTTAAAGTCAGGGTGTGGAGGAAATGGAAACATTTCAAGCTAAATTGGTACATTTACAAACATTAGTCTCTGCCTCCGTTCGTTGGCATTCAGTGGTGGCCCTAAGCCCATAGTGCCAGTTCCAAGCAAAAGCCAGCCTGCTTGCACCCTCATGCAGGGTGGTGGTGGCTGTGTGGACCTGAGTTCCTCCTGAGGCTGGACGAACGGTCATAGGGATCGTGACTCTTCAGTGAGTTAAAGGAAAAAGTCCTGTACAGTCTTGCTGATGTTTGGGAGAAGGATTTTTGTTTTAAATCCACGCAGCTTCCTTGTCGACTTGCGCCGTTCTCACCCACTCCTCTGTCTGGAGTAGTCACGCACTTTGGTTGGGTGCTGGTTGCATCCTGTGAGCATGTGCAGTGGGTGGCTAGAAAATAGGGAGCCTGGTCCTTGGAAGTTTTTAAATGGTCAATAATCATTACCATATCGCAGCTTTTTATTTTTTTTTAAAATATTTATTTATGCATGCAGGCTGGGGTACAGGCTGGAGACGCAGGGCAGCGAGAGGGTTCACCAGAGACAGAGCGGGGAGCAGAACAGGCAGATAGTCAGAAATACACTGCTGAGAGGAGCAGCGGGCAAGGCAGGAGAGGTCTGTTGTGCCACGTGGGAATCACCCTGGCTGGGCGTCGAACTCGCATCGCCGCTGCCAACAGCTCCACAGCGCAGTGCCTAACCGCTGCACCACCAGGGAGGCCCCATATTGAAGCTTTTTAAAAAATAGTTTACACACATTGAAAAACCTCATCTTGTTTAATTTTTCCACTAACTTTAGGAAGATGGTATTTTCTCCCTGCCTTTTTTTTTTTTTTTAATGGAAGAGAATGAAGTCTCAGGTTCAAAGACAAGCATAATTCAGAAGGCAGAGCTGGCCCAGCGCTCTCCATCTTGGATGCTCTTTCTTTCCTGTGTGATGGGCACACAGAGCAGGGGACTTCTTATTTGAAATAGATTATATGTCCCAAAGGAAAAAAGAGATTTTCTTGGAAGATGAGTTGAGCAAGCCTTTGTGTATTTCTCATCTTTTATTCACCCCAGTTTTAAAAACTAAATGAGATTAGTGTATTGTTTTTGAGGAGAAATAATATTCTTCACTATGTTTCTTCATTGCAGATAATGGTCAGAAGTTATATGTACGACTTTTTCAACGTAAATTCAGCTGGATTAAGATAAATAAATTGGAATATGTGGAGATTGCCTCTGATTTAACACCAGTGATTGGAGAATTAAAGCAGGCAGGCTTTCTGCAGACAGGTATGCTTGGTTGAAAAGGATGCAAAGTGAAAATATGCGTAAGAATTAAGTTTGCAGAATGGTGGTGATAGTGTGGTGCCATCTCCTGCTTGGTGCCTGGAAAATAGTAATATTTTTTTTAGCTGAGTTTTTAATCTTTGGAGGACAGTAAGTTATTCATGTGAGCATAAAGCCCAATTCAGCCTGCATTACGGTTTTCTAGAATAATAGAGATATTCTGCTGTTATGTTTGACTGTCACAGGTTCAGGACCACTCCTGTGCCTGATCCTGTTCTTGCTGCCCAATCTTTGCCCCCTCTTTTCATCCAGCTCTACTCTGTGTCACCTCACAGAGTTGCCTGACCACCTGTCTACGGCTGCCCCGCCACGTTCACTTTGCCTTGCCCAGTCTTGTCTTTGTAACAGTCATCACTGCCTGGCATGGATGCTTATTCACTCACTGTGTGAGGAGGTGAGCGCCTGTGCCCAGGTCATGCAGTGTATACCCAATAATTATTTGCTGAATGGAGGGAGAAGGCACTGCTGTGCTGGCAACGCCTTGGAAGTAGACACCAGCAGGTCTGATTCAGCAGACTCCTCAGGTCTGCTATGGTGCTGGGCCCCATAATAGCATGATGTCTGCTGTGTGTTTAATAAATTCTCAACCCGAGGCCTGTGGGGAGAGAGGAGAGCTGATGTTCTAGTCTTTGTTTTGCACAGTCGATTTGAGTGTTTATCAAGGACACTTATTAGGATAATCAGGAGAGTGAATATATCAAAAAGTTTTTAAGGCGGATGCTCAAACTATAATTTTTTTTATAGCACTGGTCAACAAATTTTTACAAAAGTCATGTTACTGAAATAAAATTAGTCATTTCCTATCAATTTGTATGTGCTCAACACGAATGACAGTCAAATTCTAATTTTGGCTCTAGTTATTTTTGTAATCTGCAATAAATTGATGTTTACATCACGAAATACATGCCATTAGTAATAGGCCTACGGTTAATACCTGTAAAAAATCAAGTCATAGACTACTTCTTAGATTTCTTCGCTTGTCTCTTATACAGCTGTTCAGGAATAAAATAGATGGGAGACGGTTTCCATTGTGCAAAAGCATAGTCTTAAGACTCAGTTTTGAAGAATCTAGAAATAGTCTCGATTCTTCTGGGTCATGAGTGATTTCTAAGGCATTCATGAGGCCCTCAATATCGGAACAGAATACCAGAGTACTTTCCTTTCTGAAGAAAGGCTCCAACTGCTGGTGGCACTTTCCATACAAAGTAATTGTGACATCTTCTTCTAGAAGATTCCATTGTTGGAGTCTTGATCCTAGCAATTCTGCCTTGTTCTGGGATAAGTCCAAATCACGAATCAGGTCATTTAGTTCTTCCTGTGTTAGTCTGTGTGGGGTTGATGATGCACCACAGTGACAATCTGGATCACTGCATGCTGATGGAACAGGAGAAGAACAGGTCGGCTCACCCTTGTCCTCATTAATGAATCAAGAGAATATTCTGCTGGAGGTTCTGGAATAGGAAGTCCCTCATCATATGGAACTGGTCTCAATACTGATGGAATGTTTGGGTAGACTATTCTTGGCTTCTTTTGCTTCATTATTCTGCTGGAAAGAGGAAGAACCAAGCAGAAGTAACAGTCTTTTATGTGGTTGCTTGGCACTCTCCACACTATGGGGACTGCAAACAGCATTGATGGTCTTTTGCCATTTAACCACTGTGAAAGCTGTGTTGTACATGTAGCACAGCATCTATGCGGGACCCAAGGCTTGTCTTGGTCACCAACCTTGCATCCTATGTAAAGATAATAAGCCTTCTTCACTTGAGAAGTGATACTTTTCTTCTGCTTGGCAACTGTCACTTCCCCACAAATAGAGCAGAAATTGTCCATGCTATTAACGCACTTTTGAAGCATTACTGTTCTGTATTGTGCCTAAATGGATAAAATCATAACAGTTCCATGGAATAGTAGCTTAAATTGTCTCGCACAAAGTCTGAAATATGTCAATGCTCAACCTTTCTGACAGGCCTTTATATAGTGCACTGCTGACGTCAGCTTACTTCAGCAGCTGCCTGGCAGTAGTGTTGCATTGCATCAGAAAATGATGCAATTAACTCTGATGATGTGTGCATGATGGTATTATGCAATGCGATGCAATATTACATCATTCTAGGCTGATTAGGATGTTGTTGCAGTCCTACTGGATAAATTTACACGGAGAAACATATAAAATGAATTATATGAAATATCTTCAAAACGGGAGCTAATAAAAATTTTCAGGGTTATATTCATGTTCAGAACACCAAGATTCTACAGATTAGGGCCTTTTTAAGTCAGTAACTATCTCACTGTTGACCAGTGTAGTTTATTTAGATTTTCCTTTACTCTTTAGTGAGGAGTTCTATAATTTTTAAGCTTATCTATTTTTCATGTTGTTTAATAACTTATTTGGTAAACAAATTAAACTTTCTACAGTAAAATGTCATTTTATTTGCATTTGACTAAGATTCCTTCTTTTTAGAGAAAATAAAGCTAGGAAATAATATTTACAACTATTTTTAATAAATTTTCTTAACCATTCTAGAATCTGAGTTGCAAGAACTCTCTGAAGTGCTTGAACTTCTTTCTGCTCCTGAACTAAAAACCCTGGCAAAGACCTTCCACCTGGTGAATCCCAATGGGCAGAAACAGCAGCTGGTGGACACCTTTCTCAAGTTGGCCAAACAGCCTTCAGTTTGTACCTGGGGCAAGAATCAGCCTGGAGTCGGTGCAGTGATTTTAAAAAGGTTTTGCTGGCTACTGTTGCAGTAAAAACATTTGAAATATTGATAGTACATGTAAACTTATTCTAGTAGATGGTACATCTTCAAATTGTAATTGCTTATTTCAGGTACAATTAGATTTAGAAGGCAGGATACTAATTACAATAGCCTGAATTCTTTCTTTGTATATTATTCATAATTTCTTTTTAATACTAGTTTCTAAGACCAAGAAAAATTATAAGGCAAGAGACCAAAGGCGGTGGGGCTTTGGTATTTACTTAAGAGTATTTTATTATTCAAAATAAATACATTTTCAACTATCGTTCTTAAAGAAGGATAAACTATCCAATTTTTTTTTAGTAAATTTTATTGCAGTTCAATCTGTCAATATTAACACATTGTATGCGGGAAACATGTTTATACATTTTACGTTGACTGGTAGTAGCGCGTGGGACATGTATTAATACGTTTTTTATAGACTAGCGGTAGAATGTGGGTAACATATAAATATGTTTATTTTTATACTTAAAAAATTAGCAAAAATGGCCCGCGTCACCTGTTAGCCCACCATAAAAAACTACCCGCAAACAGTGTGTTAATATGTAACATTTCTAGAGTTTAAACATAAAAGTTTGCTACAAGTTGTGGGTGCTATCTTTTGTCCTTATGAAACTTTTGAACTCTTCAGTGGGGAAGGCCTTAGAATTTCTTCTGCCCACATTACCTATAGAATACAACTATCAGCTGAGCCTGGAATGCACTATTCTGGAGTTGTTGAGGACGAATGACAAGATACTTCTGAAAACACTTTAAAGGGATGTCACTGTTACTTATTTTACATAATGTGTGTGTCTACACATATGTATACATGTACACATATGTGGGCATTTGCACACACAAGTAACCTTCAGCTGTTATGTGCCAAAAGTCCATCCTTGTTGAGAAGATAACTACAAATCACAAGCGTTAATAAAGCATACGTATAAGTAAGGCTTACATTAAGAAAAGTGTCACTGCCAACACTAAGTTTATGCTGTAGATTGTTTACAAGTATTTTAATAAGTTATATAGTTATAGTCAATTGACTTATGGAGTATAAAGTCCTCATCCCTATGACACGTTAAAAGTTAAGTCCTTTCTTTACTAATTATATTTCTGAAATATTTTATGTTAATCTTATGTGTAACATTTTATAAGTTAGTGAACATTGAAATTAGCAACCCTCTCAATATAAGCACTAAGCATTGAACAGAAACAAAAAAAAATACTAACTTTTGTTTTTTGACTGACTTTGGGCTTGTAGGACAATGAGATTCTTAAGGCCATTTTAGTTGTCCTGACGTCACTGTCCTCTAAGATTGTCTTGTTTCTTCTTTTGTTGTTGAGCCCAGCAGTAGAGTCTCCATCTGTCAGCCCCGCATGAGGGCTGTGTCCGTTATCTTACTCCAGTTTTAGCTCGAGGGAACAGCACAGGCTCACTATTTACATTCTCCTCATCCCGCTGGACTGTCGCTGCTCATTGTAGTATGTGTGACACTTCCTTCTGCAGCTGTGGTCCTTCTGAGGCTTGGTCCACTGAGACCTCCCTGGGCTGTGCACAGCGTGGAGGAAGTGGGTGCTTTTCATCACTCTCCGAAGTGCGTGGGTCCCGATTACATGGTGGTGAGATAGGAATCCCACCGCACCCCCTCACATCTTGATGGTGGCGCTGATCTCTGACCGCACCCCCAGGGATGCAGCACTGCTTTGTCTACTGGCTGCTGGGATGGATAGGAATGTGAGGTCTTCTGCTGGACCAGTGATCCTCAAAGGGGGATGACTTTGCCCTCCAGGGGACACTGGCGATGTCTGGAGGCATTTTTGGTTGTTAGGATGAAGCGGGAGTCATGGAGTTGCTCCCGGCACTTAGGGCACTGAGGCCAGCGATGCTGCGGAGCCGCCTGGCACGCCCAGGACAGCGCCCCGGCGGGTGTCAGCGCTGGGAGTGAGAAAGCCTGTTCGGGTGTGTGCAAAGGTGTTAGGGCCTGGATTTGATTCCGACTCTCAAGCCCTTGGAGGCCTCCGGAGTCAAAGTGAATTCGCTCTGAGGTTACCCTAGAGTAGAGATGCTTTTGGACCACTTTGCAGATCAGAGAACAGCACCAAACCTGGATGCAGATTTATACTACTTCCTGGTACACAACACCTCTGATAATGATCTTTCAAACAGATGCCTATTAATTAATCTAACATGTCACTTAAGAGTTGAGAATTGCTAATGTCAAATAGACAAAACTTCATGAATTTGCTGGTATTTGACATGTTCATGACCAGTGTCCACCCCCATCTGCTCTTTTATTGAACCAAACTGTGTAGAAAACTTTGATTAATTTCATTAAATCCTCACTGTTCCTAGGTAGTGATCTGAGCCCCAGAGAGGTTAAGTAATACTCCAGTGTCACACAGCTTTGGAAGTGGTAGTTTTGCTTCAGACTTAGACTAATGAATGTCATTTATCTTCACTTTATCTAAAAGTAATTTGTAAAATATGATATCCAAATGCCTAAAAAGTCAGAAAGGTAGATCTGTTTTCTTTGTTCTTTAGGGCTAAAGACTTGGCGGGACAGTCCCTGAGAGTGTGCACAGGCCCCCGGGCTGTGTTTTCCCGGATCTTGCTGCTGTTCTCCCTGACAGACTCGCTGGAAGACGAGGAAGCCGCCTGCGGCGGTCAGGGGCAGCTCTCAACCGTGCTGCTGGTCAGCCTGGGTCGGATGCAGTTTCCCAGGTACACCATCAATCGGAAAACCCAAATCTTCCAAGATAGAGATGATCTTATCAGGTAAGATCAAGTTCACTCACTGTATCTGTGTATTTTTTAATTTATAAAATAATAATTTTATGAAGTTTTATTATTTTTTTGCCAGCCACAGTAGAAGCATAAGTTCATAGCCAAAGCAGTTTTTGAAGTTTTTTTGGCTTGTAATCTTTCTGCCTCAATTGTGAACATTTCTAAGACTGTAAGGGGAATGTAGACATGTGCTTAGATTAGGGTTGCCGAAGCAGTAAGTTTTGAGTGAGAGCTGTACGAAATTTCTCTAGCGTATAGGCCTTAAAAGTTTTTGCAGGGAGCTTTTTTAAAAATACAGACATTTGAACAAACCTGCCTTGTGAGTATATTGTTGGTATAAACAAGACTGAAGATGAATGTGTACCTTGTAATAACTCAAGAGAAAGGTAATAGTAATGATGGACTGCGTGATAGCGTCACACGCTTGATAGATTAGAAGTTTTCACCTGTCTCTTTTGTACTGTTTGGTTTGACCAGCGTACGTCAAACCAAACTCTGACTAACTTGCTGTTACCAAATCTACACCTATGGATCATAAATCTAAGTCAGTTACATGTTTATGTGGTTGCTGCCAGATTGCTGAATGAATGAATGAATGAACGAATGAATGAGTATGTACCAAATAGGGAATGATGAGCTGACTGACATCACCTTTATAGCATGGAACATGTTATGTAATAATACATATGGATCTTCTTTCTTTCCAGCTGAGTAATCAGGTTCAGTTCTTCTAGGCACGCCAGTGGAGCAGTATGGTATCACAGAATAACATTTAAGTAACCCTCATATTTTCAAAAACATGCTGTTACAACTTCAGAATTAGATCTGCTGGAGAGATGTGGCAATTTTTTTATCTGCATCATTCACACTTGACCCTGGATGATGTGGACCCACTCCCTAACCCCCTAGATACGCAGCTGCCTCCCACCTGCTGAATGACATTTCTACCGCAATGGCCAATGGGAACTGGAAGGAAGCTCATGAGCTCTCTCAATGCGCGAAAAGGGATTGGAACAATCTGAAAAATCACCCTTCCCTGAGGTGAGATTTTTTTCAGGTACCTGTCAAAATTTACTTATTGACCAAATTATTCCAGCCACTTAAGGTCATTTTTTCATGAAGAACAAACTCCTTTTGTTCTGTGGTTAAACCAGCTGTGGAATTGAATTTCCTCCTTGGTTTGCATTCTGCAAAGTGCTCTATGAAATACAAGGGGATGTCTGAAAGTTTGAAGTGTTTTTATATAACTTAGATCCCTGCGCAACAGACATTCAGGTGAACGAACACTTACCTTCCAGCTCACCATCTGTTGTTGTATGTTGTTGTGTGGCTTCTCTGAGCACTGCCAGCCCAGTGTAGGTGTGGGGGAGATGTGGGTTGTGGGAAGCCTGGTAGATATATCCTTCCAGGAGAAATGCAAGCAAGTGTTACTCTGAAAAAGAAAACTGAATCAAACACTTATTATAAAAGTTTATCAGCACATGGTGCAGTTTATTTTTGTTATTTAATAAATATTAAACATAGTTTGTATTTGTTATGAAAAGTTTTTTCTGTTATTACACAATGATGAGGAAAAATAGTATAATCTCTTTCAGAAAAAAACGGGGCATAAAATTTCATACAGAAATAATATTGACTTAAAAATCATAGCCAGGAAAATGGCCCTTGCTGCTAAGAAAAAATGATGGAATGTTTTGCCCATGTTTCATTTGGAGTATTCTGTTCATACCCAAAATTCAACCACTTACTGAAAGGCTTTTCTAGAATGAGGTGACCTATATGGACCTATTACCCCTGGGGTGTGCATGCACATTGGAGATTTCCCTAAGCTAGTGTAGGATATTTTTTTTTATCATTTTTCAGGCCAAATAACAAAATAAATGGTCAAAACACATTAATAGATGATTTTTTTTCATTTAAAAAAAAAAAGAGAAAAACAAGCCAGGAAGTTGGATTATTGGTCGGTCTCTGCAAAAGGCCCAGCAGTATTTTAGACTCTGCAGACAACACTGTCTCTATTCTGCCAGGGTAGAAGATTCCAGAATAACTTTATTTATGGACACTGAGGTAGGGATTTCATATAATTTCCACTGGCCACAGAAAGTTACTCTCCTTTTGATTTATTTTGACCATTTAAAAATCTGGAAACCACACTTTGTTTGCATGACATGCAAAACAGGTCATAGGCCCTTGGTTTGACCTGAGGCCTAAATTTGCTGACCTGCAGCTTAGAATATTAACACTTATTCTCATTTCACTCCGCTGTCTTAAGTGGACCGGGGGATGGGGCCTGGCTGCGATACAGAAAGTTGGACACAGCTAACAGTGCTTAGGATCTGTCTTTTCAAAAGATAGGAAGTCAGTCTGCTCTGTTACTTCTTCTAATTGTCTTACAACAATAAACTGAATTACTAAACAGCCGGTTTCCATCTTCGCTATAGGTACCATGAGACGTTACCAGTCTTTCTGCGGCGTTTCACTGTTGGGTGGGTTTACACGAGGATTTTGTCTCAGACCGTGGAAGTGCTGCAGCGACTCCACCTGTACGAGGTCAGCGCGAGTCCCGTCCCATGGTGCAGGCTGCAGTCAGCCTGGCTAGAGCTGCCGGCCCCGGCGCTGCCCTGTGTGAGGTCAGCACGCCCTGATTTGATAGAGCTCACTTCCGGTGTCTCCTGGGTTAGGGAGAAGATGACTGAAGAGCCCCACTGGCTTCCTCTGCTGTGAGTTAACACGTGCCCCAGGGGTCAAGAACACAGCCCTCAGGAGCCAGTCTCTGCGGCCTAGGCCTGGTCTCTTTTGGAACTCCTTGTGTGGCTTGGAGGGTTCCAGAAAGCAGAGCTGGAAATCTAACACCTGCATGTCAGCCTCCCTGACAGCTATCACGGATGGTCTGGAAATAATTTACAGTCACAAATGGGAGATTTGGTTGTTTCCCTCCTCACACTGAACATCGTGAGGTTGCTAGAGTTAGCGTTGTCATGCTTAGCATTTCTGTATTAAAAAAATGGTATTTTACAAAGAGGGTATACTGAAGATGGGGTTCTTACCTGGGCCCATGAATCTCAAGATCGACTGGATGAACTTCTGGGGACCTGTGAACCCCAACATTGTGTGCACATGGGGGTTTGTGCATTTTTCTGAGACTCTTTAGATGTTTCAAAGACCTCTTGAACCACAGAAGACTAACACAAAGCGTGAGCTGTGTGTGTGTGTGTAAATCCCCACAGAAAGTCTCCCTGTTGAGGTGCAGATGAAGACACCCCTCATTACTGTCCTGCCCACCCTACTTCCTCTGCTGTCGTCCTGTAACTTGCTGGCTTCCCAGAAGCCATGGGGTGAAGCCCCCACCAGTGCTTGTTTGCGGCCCTGAGCTGCTGACTTGCTTCACAGAGAATATAGTACAGACCTCTGCTCACTCCAAGTTAGGGGGAACATGAGTGAAAAGTAGGGATGCCTCAGGGAGCTCAGGGGCCCCTCCAGAAGGCCACCTCACAATCCCTTTCGTCTCGAGTCCTTGGCCTTATTTAGAATGGACAGGGAAGCTTTATGGGTGCACTGTGCCAGTGTTACCGGCTTTTCAGTACAGTGACCATTTCTGGTGTGTGTGAATCTGATGAGCTTCCTTTGTTGGTGCCATAGGAAGCAGTGGAGGAGCTCGAGAACCTTCTGTCCCAGCGAGTGTACTGTCCTGACAGCAGAGGCCGGTGGTGGGACAGGCTGGCTCTGAACTTACACCAGCACCTGAAACGCCTGAAGCCGGTAACTCACTCTGCCTGAGCCTTTTTTTTTTTAAACTTTTGCATAAATTAAAAAAATTAGTAAGCTTTTATTCCTTAACAATCTACATGTAATTTGTACTTTCTTTTTTTTTTTTTTTGCCATTCTTTTTGTCTTTTTCCAACCCCAAGAGGAGTAACAGGGACACTAACTCAGGCTGCAGGAGGGAGGTTGTTCTGTCTTCTCTTCATTCATTTGGGAGATGGGCTGGCAGGGGGCTCTGAATAGGGATTTGGGAGTTGGGACCCGTAAGTTAAGGTGTGGGGGCCTTTGACAGGTCAGCTGTCTCCACCTCTGCAGGTGCTTTCAAGGGAGGTGCTCTTTGTTTTGGAAGTGGTGGTTTTATTCATGAGCTCCTTGGGGCCTGCAGGTAGAGAGGGGGATGCAAGATGTTCTTTTTCCAGCTTAGCAGGGACTTCAGGAGTTACTGCCCTCTGTGAGACAGCTGCTTTGCCATTGGCAAATGCATTGTCTGACCAGCCTGGAGGAGGTGGCCTTCTCCAGGCGCTGCACATCCCTGGGAGAGGCAGAGACCTTGGAAGTGGGGGTCCTGGTAGCCTCAGGGGCCAGCAGCCTCTGTGGGGCCCCAAGGCTACTGCAGAGGCTCTGTGTTGGCTGCCCCAGGCTCCAGGCCTCCTGCCAGGGTGCGTTTGTGTTAAAGGGAGAGGACTGGGAGCTTTGGTTTTTCCAGTGGCACCTTTGTTGAATCAGGGTGATGCAGTGGTGGAAAAACTGACCTTGGGTGTGGACGGGGTAGACGGCCTTAATTGCTTCAAATGAAAAAGGGCCTTGTTACCTAAAGTGCTTCCAGTGGAGAAAGCAATTTCCTTTCCTGGAGGCGGGTATGGTGCTGCCTCACCTCTGTTTGTCGAGCTGAAATAGCAAGAGAAAACAAGCACCGGTGAGCCCAGAGCAAACATGGAGAAAGGCTGCGTGGCCTCTTTCTTTCAATGGAGAAAGGTTTGAAAGTCTTATAATGTCCCCCTTGCTCTCACCTCAGTTAATTGGAGCATCAGTCACTTTCAGAGGTGGCTGAGCCCCTGGGCTGAGTTTTGAGTTTGATGGGAAATCCTACTTCTTTAAACCTTTCCCCAAAGACCTGACTCGTCACACTCATAACCTTCACTATTTTGTTACCGTTCCACACTCTCTGTGCTTCTCCAGTGAAGAGAGCCACTAGCAGGCTGTTCCTGCCATGTGGCCACGGGCCAGTCCCTCCCTTGCAGCCAGCACCCCCCTTCCCTTCCAAGGTCTCCTTTTCTCTTCCCAAGCCCTTCTGACCTCTCCACTACTACTGGTGGACTGAACCTTCACTGATATTCAGGTTTTTTTCCTTTTTATTATTTGATTGTAGTAAAATATATAATGGATAAGACTTGTCATTCTGAGTTTTTAAGTGTACAATTCAGTGACATTAATTACACACACAGCATAGTGCAGGTTTCACCGCTACTTCCAAACCTTTTTCCATCACTCTGGACAGAAACTCTGAAACCTTTAAGCAATTGCTCCCCATTCCCAACCCCCACCTGGTGCCCACTAATCTACTTTCTGTCTTTAGGAGTTTGCCTATTTTAGATACTTACTGTAACATTTGTCCTTTTGTTACTTACTGATTTTAGCTAGTGTAATGTCCCGTGGTTCTTCCACGTTGCAGCATGTAGAATTTTCTTTCTTTTCAAGGCTGAGTAATGTTCTACTCTACAGATAGATCACGGTTTATTTTTCCTTCATCCTTTGGTGGACCCTTGAGCTGCTCCACCTTTTGACTGAAAATAGCACTACTATGAATGCAGGTGTGCAAACACCTGTTGAAGCTCTACTTCGACTCTTTTGGTTCTGTGCTCAGGAATAGAATTGCTGTGTTTAGCTTTTTGAGGACATGCCAAGCTGGTTTTAACTTGTATCACTTTTTACATTCTTGGCAGCAGTTTTTAGGTATACAAAGAGGGTTCCAGTTGCTCCCACATCCTCCCAACACTCGTTATTTTCCATTTTTCTGATTATAGTCCTCTTAGTAGGTGTGACTTGGTACCCTGTTGTGGTTTTCAGTATTTTTATTCATCTAACTTTGAATAACTTGGGAAATGCATTCAGCCCTTCCAGACCTCAGGCTCTCCCTAGCTGAGGAGGTGAACCACCGTGTGTTCATGTGGGGCTCAGCCAAGGACCCTGAAGGGCGTGGCTGCCTGGGTCTCACGCTCATCTTGTGATCGGGGTGGGGACATGTGTCTTTTTTCAAAGCTCCCCAGTGGTGTCCTGAGCGCCTCTGAGCTGGCCTTTCTCACCCCCCTGCCCCACCCCATGTCGTCCAGCCTGCCATCCAGGGGCATCCCTTTCTCAGCCCCGAGGGGTGGCAACTGAGCTGTACCATGTCCACATACGTCCCAGATAACCAGGGAGAAGAGTGGGGAGCAGGCTGCTGTGTTCCCCACACTTACAGTCAGGGACTAATGGATCCACCTGCATTAAAAGCATCAAAATTGGATCTCAGGGAATAGCTCTAATCTCTGGAAATGCTGCTTTGGCCATTTGTTAATTAGCACAATTGAATAATTAATTAACGTTGGAGTTCCTGTCACACAAAATTGATGTCTGCTGCTGCGGGGCTCGGGATCCTCACGTGGGGCTGTTCTCTGCTAGGCCATTGAGTGCATCGCAGCAGGGCTGGCGGATCCAGAGGTCAGGACGGGGCATCGCCTTTCGCTCTATCAGAGGGCCGTGCGCCTGAGAGAGTCTCCGAGCTGTCAGAAGTACAGACACCTCTTCCGGCAGCTGCCAGAAATAACGGTGGAAGACGTTAAGCATGTACATGAATATCCTTTGGGTACTTTGGACTTAAAAGCTTTGACTGCTTGGTTTCCTGCATGGAAGCAACTTATGAGCGGTGTTTAGTGTGAGAACAACTGAACGCCTGTCTGGACGGTTAATTTTCACACCAGGGCCTCCCACGTCAGAGGGTTGGGCCGGGCACTGAGGGGTTTGCTCACACGTTGGGTGGAGCGGCTTGCTCTTAAACTCCTGAATCAGATGCCCAGGCCGTGACCTGTCCCCATCTTTGCAGGCATCGGAGTGTGGGCCATACTGGTGCTCTGCTCCGCACACGTCTTCAGGACACAGAAGTCTGGTTCTTAGGGGCCTCCCCGGAAGGGCTAACTGGCCTTCTCCTATTGCCCTGTAGGTGACCATCACGGGCCGGCTGTGCCCGCAGCGTGGGATGGGCAAGTCCGTGTTTGTGATGGAGGCTGGGGGCACCGCCCCTGCCACCGTCCTGTGCTCGGTGGAGGAGCTGGCTCTGGCCCATTATAGACGTGAAGGCTTCGACCAGGGTAATGTCTCCTGCTGCTGGGCACCCGGTGGTAGAGTCTGGGAGTCGGCTGTGGGCACTGGGTGGCTCTCCTCTTTCTGTCCTGTTCCCGGGGCGAAGCTCCCCACCCAGGGGCGGTGGGAAAGAACTTGTCATGACAGTTGTTGAAGGCATTTTCTTCCAACTTGGCCAGCACCTGCCGCCTGGCGTGTGTGAGGAGTGTTGCTCGGGGTGGGATGTTAAAAGGAGCGAGGCTGTCTCTGCCCTCCGAGAGCCTTGGGCAGGGAGGGTGAGGACCTCGGCAGAGGACCCACGGAGCCACTGCTGCGCCCGGCCCGGGGCTACCGGAGGAGGAGAGGGGCCGAGCAGGCCTCAGAGCCAGGCACCTACTGGCTGGAGGTCAGAGCGTGAGTCCTGGGTGGGCAGCACCAGGGGAAGCAGAGAGGTTACTAGAAAGAGCAGTCATATGAATTCCTTGTAAAATGAGCTTTCTTGATCCCACAGGTGGGAGAATAAAAGTAAAATGTAAATGTAAAATGTAAAAATGAGTGAGGAATGGCACAAAAGCAGCATTTGCTTTTGAAGCTAAAATAGCATTTTTTATTTCTTTGACAACCAAATTGGCGTTGGTGGTGGTGGCTTTGAAGGGCTGAGGAAGCTGACCTTTCCTGTGTGACTGTCTTAGGTATTCATGGGGAAGGATCCACCTTTAGCACACTCTGTGGCCTGCTCCTGTGGGATGTAATCTTCATGGAGGGGATACCGGATGTCTTCAGAAACACCTACCAGGTAGGCGTTGAGTCCCTTCAGAAACAGTTGGTCCATTCAGGTTTCCGTGGACCGAGCCAGCGCTCTGGCCGCGAGCAGCACCGTCACTGCGGGGAGACCGGCCCACCGTAACCTGTGTCGGTGGCCGTCAGACTCTTGCCTCCCCCAGTCACTTGCTTCGTGGCGCTAGTGCCCTTGTAGGAATTGCTTTTAACTTTAAAAATGATTCACAGATTTAAAATGCAAGCTCACTGTTTTAAACGTTTACGCCCAGTTCACTGTCAGCGTTCCCATTTGAAACTTCAGCGTGCGGACCTCAGCTCCAGCCTGTCCTGAGTGTGAGTCCGGGCCGGCTGTGCTGGGCACGGCCTCACGCTGTCACTTGCGCTGTGAAGACTTCCACTGACAGACCCCACAACCTCTTTCACAAACTCTCAAACACCAGTGTAGAAATCGCTTTTATATTAGAGTGCTTGATTTTTACATATCGTTTGAGAACAAGGAGGTATTGATTTAATCAAACCGGCCAATTCCTAAATTCTGTAGGTAGTGAGTCATTCTTCTGATTCTCTTCTCGCCCACCATGACAGCTTGTTTTCCCCGCAACAGGCTTTCCCCCTGGACTTGTGTACAGACAGCTTCTTCACGAGCAGGGGCCCGGCCATTGAGGCCCGGCTGCAGCAGATCCACAACGCCCCGGCGGAGAGCCTGCGGGCCTGGGTGGCAGCCACGTGGCAGGCCCAGGAAGGGAGAGTGGCTTCCATTGTCAGCTGGGAGCGCTTCACTTCTCTTCAGCAAGCTCAGGTGAAAATCTGCACAGCAGACTCCAGCACACACCCGCAAACATGGATGTGTGTATGTATGTGTATCTGTGCACGTGTGTACGTCCATGTATGTATGCGTGTATGTATGTAAACTCTAGTCCAGCTGCCACTGTTATTGACGGGGCACAAGCAAGTCCCAGTGATTGCTTTTCCAGTTGGCAGTTTCCCTCTGCGTGACCTGTGACCCCGGCCAGGGAGCGCCTGTCTTCCCGCCTGCTGGCCCCTGGCCTGGGGAGTCGTTGCTGTCATGCGCCTAATGCCGACTCCACATTCCCCTTTCCTCAGCTGCTCCCCAGGATTTTCCTGACTGGGCAGAAGTATGAGACTGGCCGAAGGAAAGCTGGTGCCCAGACTGGCCAGTGGGAACATCAGCCAATGGCTGTGGAGCCCCGGACAGTCCGCACACAGCACCTGCTGTCCGTGGAAGCCGTTTCTGTTGAATTACACCCCGAGTTTTCTCTGTCTCATAGTCACTGAAGCATCTCAGGGTCTCAGTTATAGGGGATGGCTAATGATCCACGGGTTTTGTGTTCAGGACCTTGTTTCCTGCTTGGGGGGCCCCATCCTCAGTGGTGTGTGCAGACGCCTGGCTGCAGATTTCCGACATTGCCGAGGGGGCCTTCCTGACCTGGTTGTGTGGAACTCCCAAAATCATCGCTTTAAGGTCAGTTGAGCCATAATGGAAAGTGCTATTTGTGATTTTTATCAGACATTTGATTGAGGCATTTCTTGCATGGTATGGGCAAGGTTGAGTCCCTTTCAAGTTGTTAAGAATTGAGGACCCAGTGGCCATTGGTGGGGAATGGGGACCCCTCCCCTACAGCCTCAGCGCTGGTTTCTTAAGAGCAGGCAAGTGAGAACCAGGTGGGCAAGACAGAAGTCTGTATAACTTGATCTTGGAGTGACAGTCCGTCACCTTTGCTGTATTCTATTGTTGAAGCAAGGCCTCTTCCTCACCAAAAGGGTGGGGGTCCTATAGGGCGTCAGCAGAGGATGGGAGCTCTTTAGACTCCCTGATTTTGGGTACCCTTCTTGGGTCACCCTCTTGCCTGTCATAGCTGGGGTCTTTTCTTACTAATGAGTTTTGACATAAAGAATGTTGGATACAAGTCCCTTTATTAGATATTTCATCCCAATCTGTGGCTTGTCTTTCCCTTCTCTTACTGGTGTCTTTTGAAGAGCAGGGATTTTAAATTTTACAAAGTCTAACTTATCTGTTCTTTGATGGATCAAACTTTTGGTGTCATGTGACTGTAACTGGATTTCTTTAGAGTTCTGTGCTTCGGGTTCATGAAGCTTCTTGAGTCTTTAGTTTCCATAAAATTTGAAAAATTTTTGGCCATTACTTTTCCAATAACTTTCTCACCCCTTCCTGTTAGGGACTTTGATTAAATATCTATTAGGCTGCTGTTAACTATTAAAATTTTTTTCATCTAACTTCACTCTGGATGACTTTCATCACCCTGTCTTGAAGCGTAGTGATCTGCAGTGAATGAGACTAAGTTCCTGCCCTCTTGGAGCTGATGAGTGATGAACAGTTTAATCTTTATGCTAAAGACCATGGATAAAGTATATAGGAAGGACCCTAAGAGATGTAGAACTGTTGAACTGGGCCTTCTGAGATGAACTTAAGCTGAGCACTGTAGGATACAAAGTCAGGCATGTGAACAGTACAAACTCTATAGTTCATTTGCCCAGTTTCAGTAAGATGCTAATTTTTTATAACTTTACCTTACAGCTGGTGGAAGTTAAAGGCCCCAATGACCGTCTTTCACATAAGCAAATGCTCTGGCTGGATGAGTTACAGAAGCTAGGGGCTGAAGTAGAAGTCTGCCATGTCGCTGCAGTTGGAGCGAAGAGCAAAGGCCTTCACTAACAGCTGTGGAATTGAGAATATCTGGTCATACATCTAAGATTTCAGAGGCATAAAGCATTACTGTATTTTGTTACTGGTGGTAATAAACTGAAGGTTTAACCACTCATCATACAGTGTCTGTATACCACAAAAACGTGGTATTGGCTTGAATACGCTGGTCAACAAGTAATGAGATTTTTAAAGGTCAAAATCTTTGTGGCCATTTTAGGGGTGGAGGTCATCTATTTTATTAGACTTATTGAAACCCAAATGAGATGATTCAGAGCATTAGGTTTTTTATAAAAGTAGTACACAGTTTCTAATAAGTATGCTGGAAATAGTTTCTTGGATTTAGGTACAGTCAGTTGTTCTATGTTCTTGTAGGTGATTTCGCATTGATAACTACAAAAAACACTTTGTGGAAATTTTATTCAGCAACCAAAATTTCCTTCACATTCAGTTACTGTTGAACAAGATCACTCATCTTCCTGCTCACCCTACTTTAAGTCAAGTCATAATCAACTTTAGGCACAAGGTTTTAGTTTTTCCCCAAAGTCAAGTTTTTAACTACTTGAGGTTACTGCTAGAGCAAGCAGATTTTGTTGAAGGATACATTGACATTTTTGCCCTGTTAGCACAAATTAATGTACTTTTCTTTAAAAAGTTAGGCATTTTTGGCTTTAAAATTGGTTTCCATCATAAAATTGCAGTAAAACATCGTCCATTTTTGAGCTCAGTGCCAGGAAGTCCACAGCCGGCTGACACCTGGGCGGCATCGATCAGCGCAGGCTTCGCCGCAGGGCTGTGGGCGCTGAGTGTCAAGCTCTTTGGTTCCACGTCTGCACCCACACTTGGGATTTCACCACCACCACATCCTCTCTGCTGGCAGAGATGCCAAGCAGCTTTGCGATGGGTAGGACTTAAGGCTGTTATAGTTGTTTTTCATACTATGCACAATCAATTGTGGCACAATAATCATGCTATAACAACTGTCCAGCAAAAATAAAATGAAAAACCGTATTTTACTACATTTGATTATCATATAAAAATATGCATTTTCTATTTTAAAACAGTATTAATAGTACCTAATCTTTAACTTGTAAATTAACAAAAGAAATTACTAAAAAAGTCGAAATAAATGTGTTGGGGAGAATTAAATGATCAATCTCCCCCCCCAAAGTATCAAATTTAGGTTAATTTATAATAATAAAGAAGCTTAATGAAAAAGGGGAGAATTACTCCACTTTCGATGGCAGGATATGCTGTGGTGTTTGAAGGGCACTGACACTGGCTTCCAATCAAGGATTATAAAAATGTTTAATGGCAAAAATGCGGTTTCTATAAACTGAAAAGAGCCCTTATTTTCTAGGAAACAAGTTAGCAAAAACTTTGGGTTTATGCACAAGGTGAATTTCCTAAGATACTGTCCCTTTAAATATAGACTATCAATTTTTAAAATGCAAATAAATTCAAATAGAAATGGCTGTTCATTACATAAAAGGTAATTTTTGAACAAACATTTTTGAAGAGTAAGTAACTAGACATTTTAATATAAAATGTTTTTAAAGCTTAAGATGGCAATTTAAGAAATTCTAATGGTCAAATTTGAAAACATCCATCTTTTGAACAGGAAATGGGGTGTGTGTGCGGGCCTGCGGGGTGTGGGAAACCAGCACTGTCACTGCCACAGTAAGCTTAAACGCTGACCCCACAGCTCTGACGAGGCTCTCGTCACGCTGTCTGAAAGCAAGGGTGTTTTCAATCAAGAATACACCTTTGCTTGCTTCTCAGTCTCTCAATACTGCTGTCAAAAGTTGGGGGGAGGGCCCTTTTCCATCATTTATTAAAAAGCAGTATTTCAAGGGAAGTATATTTTATTTCTCTAAGAATTAAGAGCTTTGTCTGAGGCAGAGGGACATCTGTGCAGGTCACCCGACTTGTGACCTCATTAGTTATTATTAGTTACTTCCAAGGGACAGTGCCAAGGACACTTCAGCACCCTGGAAATACTGATGGGAAAGCCCTCTATTTTGGGGGTGGGTTTGGTGTAGACAGTGGTCAATTCCAACTGCTTCTGGACAGAAGCAGTGTCTAACCCCTACTCCCCTTGGTGACTTTGTGGGGTGGGCAATGTGATTCCGAGGACTCCTGGTTATTGGTATGAAGGTCAGTGTGAAAAGTCTCTTTCCAATATGCAGTGGGACTTGAACAAGTTAACTTTAAAAACAAATTATATTTTCCTGTGTTATACTTACCTTAATATCAATGTCAAAGGCACTTCTAAGTTTAATCACATTATCTACAGCAAATGCTTTAAAAGTTAATAGTGCTTATCGTTTTAACGTTAGTCCTAAGAAGTTAAAAGCAAACTCATGATTTTAAAACACAGTGCTCTACGGTCCCAAATACAGTGATCTAAAATAAATTATGGCCTCGGACACTAAACCCCTGGTGAGTTCATTTAGAAGGAATAGAAAATGACCAGAAATACATGAACACCTGCTAATGCCTGTTGGGGGGTGGGGGTGAGCTACTGGATGCTTTTCAAAAATATACTAAACACTAATTTCTTAACTCTCCCGACTGCATCTTGCATTGCTAATCTGGCCAAACATCAGGTAACACTTAGTAGGTGGCGGGAAAATGGATGCAGACAAAATAAATGTTGCAGACATAACCTGACTAGCTTGCTCACAGTACTGAGAGTGGGGAAGGTCTATCTACAAATCACCTAAAAGTGAGCCAGACCTGAAAATGACAGAGGACATAAAAAACAAAATTGTACAAGAAGAATTGTACAGGAAGAATGACTCAGCATATTTTAAAATATTAGTGCAAATTTCAACTGTTACTCTTATGTATAAAATTAAGTTTCAAATGCCTAAATTAGCAATTTAATCCAGAGGAAAAAAGTTCATAGCTTCTCTCAAATGTCCAGAAAACAGTGATTTCAGTCTTCGTTTGCTAGGGTCTCGGTAGATAACCATATTTTGGCCCCACTTAAAAATTTGCTTAACGGTGTTCCTAAAATGCTCCGTCTGCAGAGATTGCCTATGGGAGAAAACGGGAATGAGGAGGAGAGGAAGTCGGGTGTCCCTGGGGTCTGGTGCGGGCTGCTGGCCCGGAAGTACATCCTGCTCTGATCCAGCTCCGTGGAGCAGGCTTCCACGGGGCTGGCCCCGGGCTGCCGCAGCGTCCTGCTGAGCATGTCCACCTCGTCGGCCAGCAGGGAGAGCTTATGGAAGGCAGTGATGAAGCCCCCGAGGTTGATCTGAGTCTCGGGGACCCAGCGGAAGTAGCACAGTTTCCACAGTTTTATGTGTGTTCCGGAGAGATGCGGCAGCAGGGCACCGTGCAGGTCAACTGGCTTGGAGAACCAGTCTTGAAAATATTCCTCCACACCCCGGCCCTGGCTGCTGGCTTGCTGAGGCGGCTCCGGCTTCAGTGTCAGTGAATTTCTCCTTGGAAGTAACCCTTGGTCACTGATGAGTCCATTCTTGAAGGAAGCTGGCATTCCCCGCAATGTGGAGCTGTAGCTCTTCTGTACAGAGAGAGGTTAGCATTATTTCCCTAGAGCGTCTCTTCATAGATGAGAAGGGCCAGCGGCAAATATAAACTTAGTATTAAGAAAACTGGACATTTTTGTTCCTTCCTTTTTATGAGATTTCACCCAACCCCTCACCCCAAAGTTGCACTTACTGAGGCGGGTGGGAAGGTGATACATCTTACCCACACATTCATCTTACCCACACATCTGCTTAAGTGCAAATTTCTAAGACTTCTGGGTTAAGGAAAAATATAGACCTGACTAGGACAAGGGACAGACGGAATTCATGGGTTTTGGGAACAGGACTCCCAGGCTCGGAGCGGTACCCTGCTGATTCTCAGATGCTGACCAGGGTTTTGTGGGTGTCAGTCACCAAGAAGAAGTCAGGGCACAGTCATTTCAGTTAGAGTGAATGATCCCTCAAAGCCTGCACTAGCAGTGTTGGCACAGAAGTGACCTGACTTTAACAACGAGTTATGTAAAAGATGTCTTTGCTTATATGTGAAAAAATACCAGGTTTTTATGGCTAGTGCATTTTTAAATTTACCTTTGTTCGTTTAAAAGATTTCACAGAACCGTTCTGCATACAAGGCGTGCTCTTTCCAATGTATAGAGGGTTATGGAAAAGGGTGCGATCCTTTGCCGTGAACTGAAGAGACCAGTCCCAAACTGAGGGGAATTTTAAGCCCTTTTCATCACCCAACTGGATATTTTTGCTGATAGCAAATTCCTGCAAAATAAATAAATATAGGTGAAATGATGTTGAACTAAAGATTTTCTCATGTAAGTCCTCCGCTCCCTCCCCTTTCTGGAGGAACTGTTCATCATTTCACGTCATAGTTTCTGAACGAGAGCACCCAGACCCACTAAAGTGGCCTGTCTCACTCTGAGAGAAGACGCCCTGGGCACGTGGGTCAGCCCTCCGGGCCATGAGTGTGATGTTACCAGAAGTAAGATTTTACGAACGTGAAACCACAAAGTCTTCCTGGAGTCAGTTAATTTTATAATTGCAGTTCTTTAATTTTTAAAGCACATGACCATACGTTTAAGCAACTACCTGTTGTGTATGAAAATGCTAAGTGGATTAACAAAGCAATCTGTGGGGTGGAGAGCACTGTTTCCTAGCTCACCCCTTCACTTTTCAAGTGCGGGCTACACTTCACTTACCCAGGGACTAAGTATCTGCAGCGCAGCGCAGACGCAGGCAGGCGGAATCCATACCTCTGCAGGCCGAGCCTCGGGCCAAGACCCGCACTGAGGAACGCGCCCTCTCTGGCTGCCTGCGCCTGGTTGCTGGGTTTCCCGCACAGCGAAGCCAAGCAGCACAGCCCTGTGGGAGGCGGCTGGTGCGGCTGTGGAAGGGGGACCGGACAGATGGTCTCAACTACTCTGTCGCACTTGATGATGTGGTGGAAGGAGCCTCACTGTGGCTGACTGACAAAAGCAAGCTATCACACAAATTCGTTCTCTGGAGGAAATATCCCAAAATCCTTAGTCTCTTTGGATGGTGGGAAATCACTGATTCTTATTTTCTGCTTTCTACCTTTCAAAATTTCCCAAATTTTCTACAGAAAAACAAGAATCTCTTTGGAAATTAGGGAAAAAAGGCAAGGGCTACGTGTTATTAAGACCACAAGCGCCATCATCAGGAGTCATTGCTCGCTCCCACAGCAGCCGGGCCCCACCCAGGCTGTGCCACCAGCCAGGGCCAGCAGGACACCAGCACGGTGCCTGCCAGCACAGGGCACTTTCTGAAACTTTCTATTTCAAGTAAAACTCTCTATGCATGAAATACATTAGCAATTTTTGTTATTTGAAATTTCACCATACAAATGCATCGATACTTCTTAGTGACATTTTCAAAGACACGTCCCCCAAAGCAAAGACAGTAAAGGAAAAGATAAACAGCTGGGATTACATCAAACTAAAAGTACAGCAAAAGAAACATCAACCAAAACAAAGAAACAGCCTACTGGCTGGGAAAAAATTTTTGCACTCCACAACAGACAAGGGCCTGATCACAAAAATCTACAAAGAACTCACACGACTCACCAAAAACAAAGCAAAAAAATCCAGTCAAAAAATGGGCAGAAGAACTTAGAAGACACTTCCCCAAAGAAGAGCAAATGGCCAACAGGCACATGAAAAAATGTTCAACATCCCTCATAATCAGGGAAATGCAAATAAAAACCACAAAGAGATACCAACTCACACCAGCAAGAATGGCACATATTAAAAAAAACAGGGAACAACAAATGTTGGCGAGGGTGTGGAGAAAAAGGAACTCTCCTACACTGCTGGTGGGACTGCAAACTGGTCAAACCACTGCGGAAAGCTGTATGGCAGTTCCTCAAATTGCTAAAAATGGAGCTTCCAATATGACCCAATAAAACCACTTCTGGGAATCTACCCAAAGGACACAAAAATATTACTCCAAAAAGATACATGCACCCATATGTTTATTGCAGCATTGTTCACAATAGCTAAGACATGGAAACAACCTAGATGCCCAAAAATGATGACTGGATAAAGAAGATGTGGTACATATACATGATGGAATACTATTCAGCATTCAAAAAAGATAAACACATACAATTCGCAGCAGCATGGATGGAGCTAAAAGGGATCATGCTCAGCAAAATAAGCCAGAAAGAGAAAAATATTGAATGGTTTCACTTATAACAGGAATATAGGGGAACCAAATAAAAAAGAGACATTCAGCAAGGGAGGGGGAGGCTAAGGGCTCAAAATGGGGGAGAAAAGAGCACAAGGGACTATGGAGATGGTTCATGGGTGAATCGGTGGTGGGTAACCTTTGGGGAATACACAATAATGTAAAAGATAAAAATATTAATAATAAAATGTTATATATAAAAAAAAAACAAAAAACAAATGCATGGATAGTAATCCATTTACTTTAGAAAATAGTATTTTAACACTTCTTGTGCTGGCTATTTTCTGTGCCACCGCATGAATGGTATAAGCATTCAATAAAACACACACAGCTCCTTAACTACTGGATGTATTTTAATGAAATTTTAAATGCATAGAGATTAAAGCTTCTAGACTGAGTACGATCAAAGAAATAGCTAATAGTTCCAAATAAATCCACCGTGGCATGAAAAACCGTAGACTAGATGAACACGTGAATACGTGAGCGGAGCACAAAGTGTTAAGAACTGAAATCTAGCAAAACATAAGCCCCAACCTATTTTAATGGCCCGAAGGAAGCAGTCTGTTTTTTAATTTTTTTAAGAGGATTTTTTAAAAGATTTATTTATTTATGCATACAAGAACTGGGGTACAGGCCAGAGGTGCAGGCGGTGAGAGGATTCACCAGAGACAGAGTGGGGAGCAGAACAGTTAGACTGACTGAAATACACTGCTGAAGGGAGCAGCGGGCGAGACAGAAGAGGTCTGCTGCGCCATGTGCGTCAGCTCCCTGGCCGGGGATCAAACTCATGCAGCAATGGCTGGTGATAGCTTGATAGTGCTGAGACTTTAACCCTGTGCCATCAGGGACGCCCCAGTCTGTTTTTTTAAATGTGAAAACTAAAAATATTTATCTCCAAAGAAGAGTGGATTTTCCCAAACAGTACCTGATCACTAGCACCTGATGTCTCTCTTAGAAGGGAGAGAAAGGACTCTGGGTGTCTGGGAGCGGAAGGGCAGTTCCCCAGCAGAACACAAAGTGCCTCTGGGCCTCCAGTCAGCTATTATATCAAACCATGAACATAAAATACCAAGCGGGGCAGTAGGGGTTGTGTATTTGCCAGAAAAAGCTTTTGCAAAAAAAAATGAAAAAAATACAGCACTAGAGCACAGGACGATGAAAGCAAATGATGTACTTAGCTTTTAGTCCAGTTAGCAATTATTTGTGACCACATGTGGGTGTGGCCAGAATGCAGTCAAGAAGCAAGGGTAAGGGGCAGGTGGCTCCCAGCCTCCAGAGTCCTCACTCCCGTGCCTGAAGGCACCGCTGCCCCTCGGACCCAGGCCATGTGCCCAGGTTTCGCACCAAAGACTAGCAAGGCTACTGGAGATCTGAGCCCCATGTCACCTCTGAAAGCTCAAAGTGAGTGCGTGCCTATCCCCATGGCCCTAGTGCGACACAGAAACACAGGAACAAACCATTTAAGGTGGCTAAAATCATTTGGTCTTTAAGCTGGCTTATTATGAATAATGTACAATGGAGCCAAACCATAAAATGAGTTCCTAGATGTCTATGTCTCTACATAATTCACTCAGCAACTGTAACAAAACTGATGCAGTTACAGGCCCTCAACAAGTTACTGTACCAGGAAAAGAGTTAATAAGCAGAAAAGCCGCGGCAGTGAGAAGCCTTGGCTACAAGAGGATAAGACCGCCTTCCAACTTGCAAGCCACCTTTGCCCTGGCCAAACTTAGCCCGAATACCAAGGGAAAGTTCCAGACTGTAAATTACTGATAAAACCTGATTTACTGCAGGGGGCAAATGGTCTCTAAATCCCACTTAGCATGTGTTTGATTTAGCTTATCTCCAGAGCCTCTGTCCTTAACATTATCAAATGTCTTCTTTATAGTGTCTTCCCCCATCCTTTGTAATTCCCCCCTTGTCTGACAGGTTGTTTTCTTGAATTCCAAGGGAAAGGCAGTGAATAGAAGTTGAAAAAAGCAAGCTGACACCCAGGGTCTCCATGCCAGCAACTTCCCTCTCCCCTTTGCAGACCCTTGCCCAGCTCCCCTTTTTTGGCCTTTGTATAAAAAACCCTGCAGCCTGCTAGAGAGCAGGACTGGGGCCTTTCACACACAGTCTGCCACTCTCTTCATTTGTCAACAATTTGAAACACTTTCCTTTTCCTCAAACTCTGTTTCCTTTTATTGGCTGAGGGAAACTGAGGCTGGCACCAGGTATCAAAATGACAGCTAAAATCGTTTTAGATTATGTCTTAAATACACAGCTATGTGTACTTCAATTCTATCTCAGCAGTTACAGAAGCAGCTATGACCACAATGTCACTTACTGTGCTTTGCTTCACCCGCTGGTGAGGAGAGTTGAAAAGGAAGGTACCGAAGAGCGAGATGCGGGTGCTGTCAGAGAGCACAGCTAGGTAGGTCTCGGAGAACTCAAAAGCGGCCGGATGTTGTTCTAACAGCTGCCATGTGGTGTCCAAGAACAGTAAAAACAAGGGAGACTGGCGAATAGAAACAGAAAGCGGGATTATTTAATGTGGTCCTTGAATAGTTCACCTTTACTCCCAAATTTATATTTGCTATTAAGGAGAGAAAAGAAAACATCTAAGCCTAAAACTCTTGGCTCCTAATATGAGCTAAGGAGAAGTGAATAGATTAAACATCATTTACACCAAACCTAAGAAATCTGTTTGACCATGAGAAATATCACAAACCTGTAGTTAAGTATACCAAGTTGAAAGTAGGCAGGCAGGCAGGCTGGCTCTATGAATGGGGCGGTGAAATATGTATCTAAACCTATCCTGGAAACAGTTGCTTATAACATTTAAGGAAAAAAAACAAAAAAAAAACCAAAAACTAAAACCAAAACCCAAATGTATCATTAGTTTTTGGTTGGCCCTATAGGTTCAGCATCCAGAAAACTTCCTGTATCAGAAAGCAGATGGCATCAGGGCCTCCCTGGTGGTGCAAGGGGTTAAGTCTCAGCACTATCAAACTATCAGCAGCCCCTGCAGCTTGAGTTTGATCCCTCACCAGGGAGCTGACCCACAATGGCACAGCAGACCTCTCCTGTCTCACCCACTGCTCCCCTCAGCAGTGTATTTCAGTAGAGTCACCTGTTCCGCTCTCCACTCTGACTCTGGTGAATCCTCTCACCCCTCCGCCCCAGTACCTCTGGCCTACACTCCAGTTCTTAAGCATAAATAAATACTTAAAAAAAAAAGCTGTGGGCATCAGCCCCTAGGTCACAAGATGAATTCCCAAGTACAGCAACTGACAGCTACAGCTTCTTGCCCAGTGCATCTCAAGGAGTCCCAGCATTCTAAAAGTGAGGTATTCACTGTTGAAATTTTCTCAACTAATATAATTTGATATTAAACATGAGAGAAAACAAGTCAACTTGTGCTCTCTGAAACGAACCTCTCCCTAAGAGGGTGTTTCCCGGTCACCTATGTACTCTCAAGGGGGCACTAGATCCAAAGCTATTGGAGATCTCCTTTTCAGACGTACTATTCTTAAATTACGCACTCCATTTTAAGAAAATTTGACACTCCAAAACAGATTTTTTTAAAGTATCTAATGTGCTCAATCTACTCTGCAGAAGAGTTAATGCAACATTTCTTTAATGAATTTTCTACTTAGAGAAATTCAATAGTGAATTTTTTAGAATTTCACCTCTATAGTTACAAAGATCTTAAACACACCACTTTGGACTCTAACCACTGGTTAGTCTTGGACTAAGGCAGCTAGGGTGTACAAAGCCTCCTAGTCTCTTTCAGATGTAACATCTCTTCACATAATGACATGAATACACTTAAAGACTGATAGTAAACGTTAAGATTTTTTGTTACCTCTTTCTCCGATCTCTTTAAGTGGTTGCATCTGTCTAGGAACTGATATCCTGCCATGACCCACTCCTTCTGTATCAGGCTCTGGAATCCAGTAATTGTCCTAAAATAGGGATCCAGCATCACTTGCACAAGAGAAGCGATAATACAGCTCAAATCTCTTCCCTCCTCCTCTGTCAATAAAATGGAAAGAAAATTATTAATCTATAGAAAAATGCTGAAAGAAAGGAAAGGGAAAATAAATAATTCCGTATTCTGTGCCGAAGCTGCTTTCAAAATAATCCATGTTAGGAAGCTTCACTGGATTCCAGCAACTCTAAACTATTACAGACTATTACAGACTTTTATACTATTATAGACTTTAAGATCAACTAAACTATAATTAGAATTTAGTGGAAGAGGCCCTTTACACATGGATATTTTACATCGAGTAGGAAGTGCACCCCTCACATTTCAATAGTTTGTGGAACAAATCTTTCCAGAGTCCATCTCTGCTTTGTCAAGTATATTAAATATTGTCTTTCTACCAACAGCCCCACACAGTAACTCAAAGGTGGATGAGAAGAATGGGATTGCCGGTATCATCCACTTTCCGTCCATCTTTTATAGTTGTCCTTTTCAATGATGTCAGTAATACCCTGGTATCAGAGCCAGCCAAAGAAATGAGAAGAAAACTACTGTCCAATATCCTTCATGATTACATATAAGTAAGCAACAAAATTAAAAGTAAACTAAATTATCTCACGAATCCAAGAATTTATTTTGAAAATACAAGAATACTTTAACATTTGACACTCAATGCAACATACCATATTAACAAATACAAAAATAATACTATCTTCCCACTTGATGCAGAAACACATCTGTGTAATGAAAATCCAACATTCATTTCAAACAAAAACTCTCAGCAAAGTATGACGGTAAGAACTTCAAACTGTTAAGTGGCATCTCCAAAAAACGACTAACATCATTCTCAATAGTGAAAGGTCGGATGCTTTCCTCCTAAGCCGGGAGCAAGGCAAGGATGCCTGCGCTTGTCACTGGTATTACACACTGTACTGGAAGCTACAGTCAGAGAACTACACGAGAAAAATAAATTAATAATAGGCATCCAAAATGGAAAGGAAAACAAAGTAACAATAGTTGCAGACACTATGACCCTATGTGTAAAAAAATCTTAAGGACTCCACAAAATAACGACTAGATCTAATGAGTGAGTTCAGTAAAGCCTCAAGAATTCCACACACAATAACAATCTGAGTATACAATAAAACTGTAAAAATGTAGTTAAGAAAATAATCATATTTTTTAAATGTTATTTTTATTTATCTTCTACATTACTGTATATTCCCCGCAGGCTTCCCACCACCAATTCACCAGTGAACCGTCACCACAGTCCAAAATAATCATATTAATAATAGTATCAAAAATAAAATACTTAAGAGATTTAATAAGACTTTTATACAAAAAAACTGTAAAACATTACTGATAAATGAAAGAAGTTCCAAATAAAAAAAGAGATGCTCATTTCATGAACTGGCAGATTTGAGACTGCTAAGAAGGCAGACCCCTCAAATTTATTTACAGGTTCAACATAGCCTACCAAAATTCCAGTAGGCTTTTTAAGCTAACTGTAAAGGTTACAGAGAAAGGCAAAGGACCCAGAATAACCAAAGCAATTTTGGAAACAAAGTTGAGTACACACATCTCAATTTAAACTCTTACCACAAAACTACAGCACTCAAGGTGTGTGACAGTGGCATGAGGAGAGACATAAAGATCAGTGGGGTAGAACTAAGAGTTTAAATATAAACCCTTATCATTTACAGTCAATTGATTTTTGACAGATGCCAAGGCAATTCAATAGAGAAATGACTCTTCAATAAACGGCATTGGGACAATTCAATAAGGAAATGCAATACACATAAGGATTCATTCAAAATGGATCGGAGACCTAAAGTTAGGAACTACAACTATAAAATATTTATTCAGTAAAACAAAGGAGAAGACTTCATGACCTTGAATTAGGCAGAGTTCTCAGATATGACACCAAAGCTATGGTCCATACAGAAAATAATGGATAAACTGGATTTCATAACAAATCTTATACTTGTACTTCAGAAGTGACCAAAAAAATGAAAAGCCAAGCCACAAAGAAGGAGAAAATGTTTGCTAATTAGGTAAAAATATGAAGGACTGTATCTAGAATATGTAAAGAATTCCTAGAACTCAGTAAGAAAACCCCCTAATTGAAGAGGGGGCAAACCCTGCTATTTCATCAAAGACAATGCCCACTGGCAAGAAGCCCACGAAGGCGCCGAGAAACGCAGCCGCAAAGCACAACGAACACCACAGTTTACAAGCACCAGGATGACGACGGCAGAGACCGGCAGGAGGAAGACGGGCTACCAAGTGGAGAGAAAGCCTCATACATTTTTGAGACAAAGGGAAATGTGTTATAGCCACTTTAGAAAACAGTCTGGCAGTTTCTTTTACAAAGTTAACGTAACACATAACTGAGCAACTTCAGTAGCCAACCAATAAAACTATGTGTGCCCACAAAGACCTTTTTTGGTGAATGTTCACAACAGCCTAATTCATAACAGCCATAAAGTAGAAACAATCCAAATGTCCATCAACAGGAAAGGAATTAAAAAAATATTAAAGGTATTTATAAACAGTGGACCACTATTCAAAAATAAAAAGCAACAAACTGCTGATACATGCTGCATGAATGACCCTCACATACATGTATGTTAAGTGAGAGAAAGCAGCAGCAAAAGAGCACAGGCTAATGATTCCATTTATATGACATATGCAGAAAAAGCAAATCCAGAGAGACAGAAAGCAGACAAGTGGCTGCTGCTTGGGACTGGGACACAAGGGATCTTTTTGGGGTGATGGAAAACTGAACTTTGTATTTACTAAAAATGACTGAAATACACATTTAGAATGGATGTATTTTATAATATATATTATACCTCAATAAACTTAAAGTCTGAAAAAATAAGTGTTAATAAATGTAAGCTCAGTACCTCTTCTGAGGTCAAGTGCATGAAGAAATGCGCTAAGTGGAACTTTGCAACAGGATGGGAATATTCACTGGTTTACAGGTGAGACTGCTTGATCACTGGTCTCTGCACTCATTTTAAATACACTCAGATCATTTCAGTCAAGGATTACTTGGAACAGTACATTATTAGTATTTCCCCCCAGCAAGGGTTTTAAATATTTTTGCCAAGTTAAATCAGCTAAATTGGTATTTGGTAAAAATACTTCTGTAAGTTTCAGTGGCGTAGTATAACCACCTTCCATGCAGTATCAGCATATAATAAAATTAGGTGGTTCATGGTTCACTTATCTGTAAGCTTAGAAATTCTATTAGCTGTAAATTATCTCATATACAACTATCCTTTTCCTTAACTGAAAGATTTTTATGATTTTTATATTGCAGTTTATTCTTACTACTAGACAAAAGTCACACCACTGGTTATACAAGTCAATTTGTTGATACCAAACTTTCTTTAGAGTCACAATCTAGCATGAGCCACAGGCATTCAATCTTTGTATGAATCAAAAAGACAAGAGTAGATGAATGTTCCATCATGACAACACTTGGTACGACTCCAGTAAGAGCTGGGACCCACCCTCCCCACAACAAAGGAAGGAGGACAGGACATCACACGGGAGAGAAAATTGACCTCTTTTCTGTTCTTGTATTTTGCAATCTTGGTGCTACTGCTTGGCTGAAGATGTGGGAAATCTGCAGTGTGTCAGGGGTGTGCAGTAAGTAAGAGGATGGCGAAGCCAGAATGTGCCCATGTTTTCAGAGCTCAGTTACCTTGGAGGACCACAGAGAGGCGCCTGCCTTCCAGCATGTACACAAGCTCTGCTGAATGCTTAAGAAATGTCCTGAAAAGAGGAAAAACACTGTCAAAAAAATAAAATTTCCACTACAAGTATTTTTTAAAAGTACCTGACATCACACTATGAAATATTAGCCATAAGGAAAGACAAAATGCTGCCATCTTTACAGTAAAATGGAAGGAATTTGAGGGAATTCTGTCCAGTAAAGCAAGTCAGAATTGTGAAGACAACAGATGCTTACATAGCAGAGGATTTGACAAAGCAAAATACTCACAAAAACTAGTGGACATTAAATGTAGTGAGGCTTTTGAGGTTAAGAAGGAGCAAGGAGGGAGAAAAGGTTAAAGGGATATTAGGGATCATGGTGGAAAAAAGAATAAAAATAAAGATGAAAATGGGAGAAAGTAAAAAAGTACTTGAAATCAAGCAAATTTAATCTTACACTTAATGCACTTGTGTTCTTAACCTTTAGGAAGTTCTTCAGTATTTATGATTTTCAACAGATCACATTTTGATTTTTATACCTGGGAAATTCATTAACCTTCTGTAAAAAGGATGGGTTGATTTACATGATATTGTTGAAATCACGAAGCTACAGAGGAAGAGCGGCTAACAGTTCCGGGACAGGGAGGGGCAGGCCTCCAGGGAGCACGAGGGAGGCCGTGGCGATCTAGCAGCTCTGTCGCGACTGTGGCGGAGGCCACGCGACACCATACATGCGACTGAACTGTCCAGAACCACACGCACATGCGCACACACAGATGAGCATATGCAAACTGGTGCAACCTGAGTAAGGCCTACAGATTGAGCCACTATCAATTTCCTGATTCTGACAGCATACTCTAGCTAAGTGAGATTTCACTGCTGGGGGAAACTGCAGACTACATGGCTCTTGATACTAATTTTGTACCTCCTGTGAATTATTTCAAATTTAAAAAGTTAAAAAAAAAAAGGAAAGGCGTTGTACAAACCTGACATATTCTAACCATCGAGTATTTTCTAATGAAGATAACCATTTCTCTTCAGTTTCTTCAAAAGGCTCTGTAATAAACATGGCAATTATATATATATATAATTAAGTACCTATCACTGTATATACAAACACACATTTTTGGGTGTTCAAAGTTTAATTTTACATGATCAACATCAGAATCAAATATTGTTTAAGAGCTGGCTTTAAGGAGGTGTCATGCATTTTCATTTAATAAAATAAACATTTAGGATAAGCTACAATTCTATAAAAACCAATGCATTCCCTAGGCCTCCATCATCTTTTTGGCTCCTTCGAAGAAATCTTGGCGCGTACAAACACCTCTGCCTAAGAGTTGGTGAGTCCCTACCTGCTCCTCTGCTCAGACCCTCCGACGTCTGGCCCTGACTGCTTCTCTCCCCTTCCCTTGCTGCCAGTGCTGCCTCATGTCCCTCAGTGGCTGACCATGGCAGGAATGAGGACAACTTCCTCGTAGGGCATGCAATGTGCCATCCAGCTATGTCCTGGTCCATCTCTAGGCGCCTCGCACCTCACAAACCCCAGGCGTCACTCACTTTGAATTCCCCAGACAACTGGTAACCATTCGTGTTACTGTGTTTTTACATCGCCACACCCTCCCAGCTCTCCTTCCAGGGCCTGCATCCATGTTCGCCTCTCCTGACTCCCAGGTGACTTAGGGGATCTCTCTGTACACCCTTCAAGGGGGGACTCACTTTGTGCCAAAGGCACTGCCTTATGAGTTATTCCTTCAGGGCACATGGAGCACTTAAAAAGCATTTGTTCTGAAGCCACAAAGATTACATCACAGCTCTGTTCAAAATCCATGTCAAGTCAACATTTCTTAAATTATAACTACATGCATCAAAATCTTAGCAGGCCTATCTGCAAGGTAGCAACATTTTTTCACTTGGTAGCAACATTTTTTCACTTGGTAGCAACATTTTTTCACTTGGGCAGACACATTAATAAAAATATGCTATTATACCTTTCACAATTTGAAGGTGACTTAACTGATTCATTTTTAACTCCAAAACAAAAGCAGTTTAAGCTTCATTCCCTAAGAGTTTTAGACATGCTCATACAATAATAATAAAGAGGTGCAAATATGAACCTCTATTCAAAATTTATCTGTTTCAATATTTCTAAGGATTATCACTTTTCCTCTCATGCCTCATGCCATGCTGTGCTCCCCCATTTATTTTATATGGATGTATAAAAAAATAAAAATGAAGTTACCATTAACGCACAGTTGCTTAAGTTTTACAAAAGACGCCTGTATTTCTTGGATATTAGGCAAGGTCTTATCCAAGTCTAATTTGTAAACATCACTTCTCTGTGGATGACTTTTAGTTACTGCATTACAAATCCTAAAAAGACAAAACCCATTCATTTAGTCAACATGTATTTTTAAACACCTACTACAAGCTAAATCACTGCTTTAAGAGTTAAGGTTGGAAAGCTGAACAAGACACAGTGGGTCTCAAACTTCATGGGGTTTACATTCTTGGCGGGGGATAAATAATGAGAGAATAACAGGCTGTGGTGAATGCTATGGGTGACGTAACTGATTTACTGCAGGAGAGTTAAGGTAATGTGGTCAGAAAAGGCTCCTCCCTTAAGATACTAAAGCTGAAACCCAAATGAGCAGGAACGGGCAATGATACGGGACAAAGTGTTCCAGGCAGAAGGACCGCTAGTGGGAAGGCCCTGCAGTGCCCACAAACATGGCTGCTAGAGAAACCTGGAGGAGGTCAGTGGGGGGTAAGAGGAAAAAAGGGGTGGAGATGAAGTTGGACAACAAAGAGAACCTATCTCAATGACGAGTATTTAAAAAATTAAAATATTTCTTAGCTTAAAAATTTAAATAATTCAAACTGTCATAGGTTTTAGAATTAACCCTTACCTGACAGTTTTGCCATTTTCCCTTAAACAGCAACAGCCCTGACAGAGCACTTAAGCAGCAAGCATGTCACTGAAAACAGGCTTGCAGTACGACACTTTACAGTTCATGTCTAAGGTGATTAAAAGGAAATTAAAATCTACCAGAGAATGCAGACTTGTATAAACTGCAGTCACCCTCCTCTCTGGAAAAATAAAGGGTAATGTGAGGCCACCTGACAGACGTTGGTTTCAGGATATGTGACTTTCTTTAGTTACGGCACTGTGGGGAGAACCCTAAGATCTGACCAATAACAGACTGTGATGAACATTTTTTGAGGCACCATCTGAGTCTGTTTTCTAAGATCTGTTTCTTTGTTCTTCAGTTACCTAATTGTATTGACTAATTATCCACTATCATAGGTAGCTCCTGTGTGCTAAATATACAATGATGTATAAAACAGATAAAGTCCCTTCACTTGACTTCACTTCACTTCACGGAGCTTACAGTCTAGTAAGAAAGACAGGCAATAATTGAACTGTAAAACCCACACAATTAAGAGCCAAAATAAGTGCTATGAAGAAAATTCAGCCATAGAGAATGTGTAAGTTGAGGTCTAATCTAATTTGTACAAATATCCCTTAAGATAGGGAAGGCCTATCTTAAGAAGTGATATCTGAATTAAGATCTGAAGACTGAGTACTAAGTGAATGGGGCAGAGAACACTTATGGATGAGCATGAGAAAGGCAGCCCAGAAGGAGTAGCATGGGCTACTTTATCAGGAGGTAGAAAAGACCAGGGCAAGTCCAGGATGGCTGGAGTCCAGGAGGAGGACAGGGTGTGACACTAGACAGGCTCAATACGGAAGGAAGGAATAAGGGCACCCTACAACACATTGGTAGGGTGGAAGCATATGGCACTGTAAGATTTCTGAAAAGTAAAGTGACAGAATCTGATGATGGGTTGGACACGGAGATGGGAAGTCAAAGAGGAAGGCGTCAAGGATGACTCCTAGGTATCTGAGAGCAGGCTGGGAGAGGGTATGGTAGCCATATTGTTGGGTTTGGTTTTGGACATAATGAGTTTCAAAGGCCTTGGGGACCCTCTGCGTGGAAGACGTGAAACTGACTGGAGATACAAATTCGTAGTCATTAAAGCCACAGTTACAAGTGATTTTCTTTAGGAAGGGAATATAGAGCAGAAATGGCCTTAGAGAGATTCTACGCAATGTCTGCCGAAAGGATGATAGGCCTGCAGAAGGCAGAGGGCCACAGAGAAAGAGCGTCAGGAGCAGAGGGCTGAGAAAGCTTTAAGGAGAGTCTGACCAACAGCAATGCCCACTGCTATGAGAAGGTTGAAATGCCTACTACTTTAATGACATGGAGAGACTAGTGACCTTCACAGTTTGTGATGGCTAATTAAAACCACCCTCCTAGCTATTGTGACTTTGTAGACTTAAGTAAGATGCACTTAACTACACGAAAATTGGAACCATCCTGAAGTGTCTCAAGTGTAAATCACTGCACTATGCAAGTATGTTAAAGGCCACATATGGCAAGATGTCTGCAGTGTAAGATCCTCAATTGTCTTATGAACCAAAGAATTAAATTATAATTAGTGTAACTTAAATTTAGATAATTACTATATTTAGACAAATAAAAATGTCTGAAGTAACAATGACCATTTCTTCATTACCTTTGGTCGATTTTCCTCTGCTGCAGTACGTCCTTGATGAGGGCCATTCGCACAAGAGCACTGCCGTTGGAGTGGCTCCAGCACCAGAGCTAGGAGAGAAGCAGAGCCTTCGCTTAGCTGGTAGAAGAATGAACACCAGAATTACTGATCTCTAACAGACATCACTTACTGGCATCCTTCTTCCGACAAAAGAATGGGAAAATATCTTTAGGTCTTGGTCTGCTAAAGAACTTGGCACAACAAAGTATTCTGGAAGGCTGGAGGGGAAGAAAACAAATTGTAACATAAGAGTGCTGTGCTTTTGGCAGGATAAGTGTGCTCTGTAGCCCCCACTCACTATTAAGACATGTATCCCCATTTAACATGCACCCTACTTAGTGGGCACACGATGGGACTGTGGAAGACACTGACGATCCTCGATACCTTAGTCTAAAATATGTGATGTGGCCAATTTATATTACGGCAGGGGAAAAAATCCACAGAATATTTGAAATATTTTCAAGAATGACTTTTAGTCAAATGTAGGCAATTTCTGAAATGTCTACCCACCTTGTTCTCTTAAACAGTCATTGGGTAAAGAGATTCCAGGCACAACAAACCCTACAAACCCACAGACCTACTAAGAAGTTTTTGGACCCTTTTTATCTTCCTCTTCTTTCCATTCCCAGTCCTCAAGGTCAGGCAGACTCTAGCATTAACCAGACAGCAAGTATTAGTGGGCAAGCTCACTACACTATAAAACATCTTGGTCTCTTCTTTCCTTTCCTTCTTTAATGATCTTTAAATGAAGCATTCCAAAAAACCAAGATCACTAAAAGATATTAAACAAACCAATTTAAAAAACATTTTCTTGGCCACTTCTGGAGGGGGTGTAGGGAACTAGCTTATTATTCTGAAAACTGGTTAAATAAGGGTAAAAACGTAAACATTTATACTGCCTTTATTGTATAAACTGTATTTCAGGTACTAAGGAATTGTTGATAAAATCTGAGAGAAAATAATGAATGATAAAATAGCATCAACAACAATTCTTCATGAAATAAGAGATCTGGGCAATGATCCTACTAATGAAAACTATTTTTGGTGACTAAACCCATTATTTGAAAGGGGGGCTCTGTATGGGAGAGATTAAGCGCTGGGCGCATGGTCCGTCTGCAGGGGACGGAGGCCGAGGCCCAGGTGATGCAGCAGGACGCAAGGTGCGACCTCACGCAGCATCTGTGCCAAGACTGGGGAGCTGAATCTAATCATCGAGCTTCTAGAGCTAACTGACATTTTATGGAAAATACCTGAGACTGGGGAAAACATTCAAAGACACCATGGGGATAGAGCTATCCTAGAGTGTGGAAAATTCTAGAAAACAAATGATCAGGTTTCACCAACAAATAAATAGTAAGTAGAAAGGGGGTGGGAGGAGACCATAGAAGAGTAAAAGAACCAGACCATGCAGGTTCAATGTGTGACAGGTCTGAACAAACCACTGCAAAACATATTTACGGAAACAAATGCAAACAAATGCTGGCTGGATTACTGACAATATTAAGGAATCACTGTCAATTTCTTTCAATGAATATTGATATTGTGATCATGTTTAAAGGCCCCAAAAGAACTCAATTACTCATAAAGCATTATTCAAAACAAACACCGTAACCGTATCGTCACAGTTACCGCTGACAGTGGAGTTAGATTATTACTAAGATACCCCCAGCTGGAAACAACATTGGTGAAGCTGGACTTACCAAGTGGAGATCATGTAACCCTCGTTAATAGAACAAACTCTCCACCCAGAAGCACCGGTCCTCTTGATTTCTCTGTCCCAGTCTGAGTAAGTTTCAAATAGTGGGGTTTTGGGGCTGCTGCCTCCTCCTCCTCCACCTCCTGAGGGAATTCCATTAATTGTGCTGGCTATAGGAAAAAGCAAATTTATTAATTTTAACTGCCTCATTTCATCCAATATTCCCTTCCCTCTCTTCCTATGTCCTATCACAAACATACTCTGATGTGGTATCTCCTCCCTGCTTTAGTTTTCAAGTTTCGCCAGGACCATCTTCCCTTTTCCAGCAGCCCTGAGTAAGGCAAGCCTCCCCTCTCAAAAGAACTCAGTGTCCTGGGTCCAGCTCTTTCCAACTCCTTCAGCACCTTTGTTTTTTCTGCCCTTTCACTGGCTCTTTCTCCTCTGCCTTTAAACTAATAGGTAAACTTGATTTTCAAGAAATTTCACTCATCCACACTAGATGACTCTAACTACTTAATAACCTTATCTGACGTTTCGCTTTCCACAGCCAACCAGGGTCAGAAACTATTATGTACCATAAAATATTCTGAGAGAAAGATCACATTTAGATAACTTTTCTTCTAATATACTGTTATAATCATACTATGTTATTCATATTGTTAATCTCTCATGTGCCTAGTTTATAAATTGAGTGACCACAATAAGTATTCTAAGTAGAGGAGACAACAGCACAGGCTTCCATACTATCTGCAGTTCCAGGGATCATGGGACATCTCCTTCAAGGATAAGGAGAGACTTCTGCAAACATTTTTCCATCCTCCTTTTATTGACAGCCTTCCTCAATGATGTACGATGCTTGCTGACTACATTTCTTCTCCATTTATCTTCTCCTAAACTTCCAATTGTCTTCCATCCCTTCTATATCCCTGCCCCTTTTGTGAGTAAATACAAGTTACCTAGTTTCTGCACACATTTTACCTAGAAATGAATGATGCCAATAATCACCTCTTAAGCTATCCAAATCTTTCATTTTTCTAATCCAGATTTTTCAACTGTCTTTGACTGCTCATTATAAAGTTCTTGGTGTCTGCCTCAATTTTCCTTTGACAATCTCACACAGGTTCCTTGTACTCCACCAGCGTCAGTCCCGTAGGCAGATTTCAGCAAAGAGGGGGCCTGGACTTGAATTTCCCCAGCAAAGAACCTTCTCACAGAGAAGTGCTGCTACCTTGTGGGAGCTTGGCCACAGCCTCAAGAGGGCCTGCAGAGTGAGTAGAGACAAAGAAGTTGTCCCAACTGTCAGTTATATCTGCTCTGGCAATCTGGGTGACAGGGAGCTCAGTCCTTCCTGGTTCAGTGTCTCACTGCTGCAGGCTGCAACTGGGGCAGTCTCACAGCCGACATTCCTGACATGACGCTGTGCTCTACTCAAACCAGCCTGCAGCTTGCTACAAGATACAGTTCCCAGAAAATATGCTCTCATGATGCTCTCTTTGTCCCAAACTTTTGATCCTGCTCATTTTCCAGCTAAATCAAGCAAACCTAAATGGTTTCTCTCAAAGACCCCTCACATAACTGAACTTTACTTCTAATTATTCCTAATTCCCACTTTCCCCTACAGCCATGAAATACTCTGCACTGTCACGTGAACAGGCCATGACCATTCCTAGGGACATTGACACCTGGTGCAATCAGGTATTTTTTTTTTTAAAGATTTATTTATTTATGCATACACGCTGGGGTACAGTCCAGAGGCATGGGGATGGTGAGAGGATTCACCAGAGACAGAGTGGGGACAGCATAGGCAGATCAATGGAAATACACTGCTGAGGGGAGCAGCAGACGAGGCAGGAGAGGTCTGCCTCTCCATGTGGGAATCTCCCTGGCTGGGCGCAAACCTGTGTCACCGCTGCTGACAGCTCCACAGCGCAGCGCCTAACCGCTGCGCCACCAGGGAGGCCTGCAATCAGGTATTCTGAGAACCAACCATACGCTAAGGCTTGAGCAGTTTAGACTTAAAAAAATCCTATCTCTATCTTGAAAGCACTAGGAGGACAGTGAAGGGGAGGCTCAGCACTAGCACAGGGCGCTGGATGTCTGAGGGCAGTGGGAGTGCGGAGGTGGGAGCCCCGAACTCTCAGGGGAGAGGAAAAGACCCACAACTTGAACACAGCTGAACAAAGTCCTAAGGGGTGAGTCAAATGTTGCCAGGTAGCTGGTGAGAAGGAAGTAGGCATGCTGGGCAGAGAACACAGAAAACATAGTGCACTTTGTAACATTAAATAGTTAAACACAATTAGAACATCAACAATGCAAGGGATGGCGGAAGAGGAGGTGGGGAAATTAGATGGGGTTGGGACTCTAGATCTGTGTTGCCGAGAGTAGCCACTAGCTACACACACAATTTAAACTGAAATTAAAATAAAATAAAATTTTAAAATTCAGTTCTCCAGGCCCACCAGTCATATTTTAAGTGCTTAAGTGCCCCACTAGGACAGCGGCTCCTCTACTACACAGTGCAGATGAGAGAACATTCCACATTGGATAGGGAGTGCTACTCTAGATTACGTAGGGTCTTAATGTGCCATGCTAGGAATTTTGAATTTTAGCCTTTAAGTGGCATCAGATCTCTCCAGTGATTCTGACTTTAGCAGAGCTTGTTAAAAAGTAAAATGTGAATTCTAAACAGGTATCTTGGAGTCCCATTCCACCCCAGCAACTTCTCTGAAGTAACAACCAGGAGGTGTTCTAAGGGATGGGGAGTCAGAACGCAAAATCTTTATGGAATTTCCAATCAGTCCCAGTTTATACAGTGTTATAGAACACCAACAAACAAACGAAACATAGGAAACTGCTCAATTAGAAAATCTAATTCATCATTTGAACGTATCCAATTAGTCTGTAGTATCCAATTAAGTAAGTACAGAAAGATATCTGACAGTAACCTGCTCATGATTAAATAAAAACGTTAGCAAATTAGGAATGAAAGGGAATTTCCTAAACTTGATAAAGTGTTTTATCAGAAACACACAGCAAATATCGCCCTTGTTAAGCTTGAAAGCACTCTTCAATAGTACCGGAAGTCCTTGCCTAACAAGGAGACAACCACCATTAAAAATGTATAAGAAACACACTCAAAACATTTAAAAAATTATATAGCCTGGCAGCATACCCCTGGCTGAAAATACAGTATTGAATATATTTTAGTTTTGAAGTTACAGACTTAAGTTAGATTGAAAACGTGCTACTGTTTATGAGACTTCTCTGGCAGTATTTTAGTCTCAAAATGTAAGAAAGAATAGGAAAATTTTTCTGACATAAAGTGAGATTATCCATAGGATCTTACACTGTTTGCTATTTTCCTTGTTTAGAGCTTTCTCATTTTTCAACTACCAGGACTAGGCCTTTTACATGAACTACATCTTCAGTGAGAGCTCACTGTAGAATGTGGACCTGGCCCTCAACCTGGCATTCAAGAGTTCAGACATTCTAGTGCTTCCCAGAAAGTTCCAACAGCTGGTACCCGTGGCTTGCTCCATGAGAGGATTACTGACTGCAGCAACAAACTGGCAAAGCTGGTGACCTTAGGTAGATCAGCTCCCCTGCCTGCTTTCTGACCGAGGTTTTAGGGCACAGCTCCTCAGCTGACTAGAAGTGAAAGTACATACTAAGTACTCCTTACCTTGTCCGTCTTCTGAACTAATCTTAGACTGACTCCAGGGACTTACTTTGGAGTTTCCACTTAATTAGCTCATGTATATTTAGATTGGCCTCAAGCAACAGCAAAAACAAGTGGTCAACATAAGAAAGCCTATGGTGGTGATACACCAGCCATAAAAAAAGGGCAGAAGGAGGCAAAAATAGAATTGTGAGCACTAAGTTCAACAGAGGTGAGTCAACCAAACAGCTCTAACTGGGAGGTTTGGACTTTGTGGGCCTGGGTGGAACCTGCATGGTTGTGTTTCTAAAAGTTCCTCCAGTAATTATGAAACATGTGGCTGGTTAAGAATGACCAGGATTCAAGAGACAAGAGGATCAGTCACAATCATTTATAGCTATACTTAGAAACAACTGACAAGGAACAGACTTAAAAAAAAAATTCCTACATGTTTCAAATGCATATTCTGTAAGTGGTTTTCAAATAAGCATTTAAATGAAAATTTAATACCAAGAAGTATGCAACCAAAATGATTAATTTTAAAATTTTTGCTGAAAATATGCTTTGTTCTGATGTGAGTCTCCATCACAATTTACAAGCACACCGATGGAATCAAGATGCTAATGCTGAAGTAGTAGTAACTTCATGGGGTTTTCACGTCTTTCAAGTATAATCTGACATTTTACTAATTTGATAGCAAAGATGAATCTACACTGTTTGGACATTATTTGCAAAATAACATGTCTGATAAAAAGAGTCTTTTTGGTTCCTTTCAAATTAAAAGTAAAAAACAGAATCACTGTTCTTGTTTGTGCCAGCACGTCCTGTGGGCCAGTAGTAACAGCCCACAGCCTGGGGGTGCCTCCATGTTCCTGATCCTGGGTCCTCACAAAAGGACTTGGGTGAGGCTGAGCTCTTCAGAAATGGTTTTTAACTCCTGTGATGCTGAATATGAAAGAAAATCTCAAACTGCCTAAGGCTGGCTAAAAGATTCTTTTCTTATTTCTTATTTTTGGAAACAGCTTTGTCACCTACCTGCCTGCAAAAAGGACTTCTTTAATCCAGCCAATGAATCAAGGTGTCATCCAGGAGTTCAAGAGTGGATTATTGGGCATCTTTCACTCACAAATTAATGAATTCTGACTGTAGTGTGTGGAAATTTCAGGCTTCTTTTGATCTTAAAGATGCTTATGCTTCTGCAACAGCATGGAAGGATATTAAAGGATGTTACCCTATGAAGAATCTTAACAAAACTCTGGCCAAGTGTTATGTTTATGAAGTACTTGTCAAAGAAGAAGTCTGAAGGATGTAATCTAAAAAGAGTTCCGAATATTTTAGGTATTATCAAATTTTATCAACATCTGAATACGTAGAGAACTGACTGATGCAAATACGAAGATCCGCAGAAGAGCTATGACTTGAATAAACAATTTAAAGTAATATTAACCCAGAGAAGTCCAACAGGAATGAAGAAAACTGTGAAAAGAAACTTAAGCAAGGGTCAGGTCACCAAATGCATAACGAAGTTTACTCTATTTGCTGAATCCAAGTCAGTACATTACTGCAGAAGTTATGGATCTGTACCCTGGACTGGATCATTTCTACCAGAAAAAGAGTAGCATCAAGAACTGGTCTGTATCATACACAAATTAAAGTGGGAATCAAAGACGCTTTCCTACAACTCTTGTATCTCTTGAAACTTTCACTTCAGCTACTCTCTTGTAACTACGGGTGAAGACCTTATGGCAGATAGCCCTGATAATCACCTTTACACCTCGATGATGATCCAAAGGCAGAGTCCCTGAGTGACAGTGTAGGGTATACAATAGAGTCATGTGTCATATAATGACTGGGGCACTTTCTGATCAATGTGTAGTAAGTGAGTTCACCATTGTACACATAAAATATAAATTATTCTCCAAACAATACTTCTCTTTTCATTTGCACAACACAGGAGGGCATCCTGGAAGAGGAGCTGGGCCATTCATGACTTCAAGATGCTGTAACACACTGGCAGGTGGGTTATGATGTCACTAAGAAACATGAATTTTGGGACCACCCTGATAAATCCAGCCTGTCAGGACTATCATTATGTGGCACATGACTATTTTTAGCAAATAAGTGAATTTTCTTTATATAAGAAATAAACTGAAAAAAGTAAACTGCATTGTTCAAGCCTAAGATATAATTAGCTATCTTGATAAGAAAAATTAAGTCATACTTTGTCATCTAACTTCTGTAAACATTAGCACCATAAAAGCCTCTCATTCTGGAAAGCATGTTTTTACATTATCATCTCTACAGTGTTGGTAAGTATCTTTTAAAGCAGTGAAAATGTACTTGGTACCATATGCATCTGCAGATACTGTGTACTGTTTCTATCACTTATCTACAATATAGTGATACTGGAACATATTTTTTATTGTACAGGTTATTTAAATTACCACTATATGTTTTTAGGTAACTAACTGTAAAAAATCTACTACAAGTAATAATTTGTAAGCTCTCCACCCATACGAGGCGAGGGTGAATGATCTTTCATTTTAAGTATGTAATGCACTTAATTTTCTTCATAAAAAGTGGAACATATGCTTCAGTAAGCAGTAGACAAGTAGTTACTAACCCAAAAAAGGGTTAATATGAGACTAACCCGTTTCCTATGTATCCTTTTATAAGATTTTAAAAGTGCCCGCTTAAAATTACATTTGTATGTAAAAACAAAGTAGAGAATTACACAACCACCTGGAATTTTTCACATGGTGATACCACTGCTGACACAGACATGTGGAAAGAAGTTTACAAAAACGCACAGAATATACCTGTCCTTTGGACAAATGGTGTTCTTCCTTTCATCACCCTTTTTCAGTAATAGAAAGCCATTATTTTGACTTCTTATTGAAGCCCACTAAAAAATAACCACTTTACAACTTTTGCATGAAATCAATCCTTGCCAGGAAAGATTTGTGTTTCAACTACCTTTTAATTTTCTGCTTAAAAGATAAAATTTAAAAAAAGAGGCAATTACTTTAACTCAAGTTATCACTTACAAAAAGGGGAGAGAGGGAGAAGTGTATCTTCCTTCATCATAAAATACAAGTCATTGACGTAGGTAAAATTATTTGACATGATTCTTCTAAGCCTCTGTTACAATGATTCGTAAGTGACCAGGTTTGGCCTAGTCACTTTTTAAGAAATAATCTGACAAATACTGTCTTTTTGAATTACAGTGCTTGTTTCTCTAGCAGTTAAAAAGCTAATCATTCTATAATCATTAAAGTTCATGTACTTGAAGGCTTCTGATAAACATAAGAATAAAATTGACACAATGTAAAGTTAGTGACAATATTTAATATTTTCATATTTACCTGAATTGTGGTATTTTTTCCCAACATATTCAAATGCAAAGAGTAGCTGGAGGTCTGTTGGCTGGGAATAATGAGCTATTGCAAGGCATACCTAGGAAAAATTCTACATTTAGAATTTGATTTTTAACACACTTGAATGAAATGTACATTAAGGCCTTGATTTTGGGGAGCATTATCTTGGGGCAGTGATTATAGATACTTATTTACATATTTTTCTGTTGATCTAGATTCTGAAAGAGCTTCTTAAGGCCAGATTTCTTATTCATTGTTGTGACCCTAGCATATTGTTTAATCTTACTGAGTACATGGAAACATCAGTCTATGTCTGCTGAGTTAAATTTTAATGGGAAAGTAATTTTATTCAAATTAATGAAACTTGAAAACTAAAGAAGCATTCTCCAAAAAGGCCATGACATATCCACTCCTAAAATAAAGAAAAAAAAGTTTCATTTTTGGTGAACTACAATGATTTAATACCAACAATATGGATGATTTAATGTAAGGTATGAAATGTTAAATGTTCATACCTCATGGATTAAAAAAATCTAAACTGGATACATACATACACACACACAGGTACACAGACACAATTAGCAAGAAACCCAGAAGTCCATGGGTGGCTTAAAGAAGTTCATAAAAAAAAAAAAAAGAAAAAAAGCTGAGTTAAAATAAAATCGTCTGAGGCTGTGCTTGAGGTGGGCAGAGCACGGGTTTTCCAATCAAACATATCAGTGCGTGAACGTGCCATGTAACTTGTGTCAAGTCAGTTTATCTCTGGGCTTCATCCTGCTCTAAATGCATGCCTGGCCTCTGCAGGGGCTCCTCCATACATGGGAATATGGCTGTCATTATTCTCAACTGTCACTGGAAAGGACGAAGGATGGGGCTCTATGATTACAAGGTCCTGGACCAGGCTGGGAGAAAACAGCCTTAAATGAACAAAGAGGAAAGAGGGAATTTAAGTCATATGCAAGGAGAGAATATAAGACCATACTTAAAAATACTAAATATCATTTACATGAAAAAGCATTAAGCTAGAACGATATTCCTTAGTGAGCAAGAAAGAAAAATTAGTCCATGTCAAATTACTGGTGTTTGGGGTAGGTTGACATAAATTCTATTATGCGTCAGCTTCTTCTTTAAAACATTTTTTTAAAGTTCTCTATAAATACATGTTTCATGTGTTACTAAATTAAAATATACAATCAATGGGACAGAGTTTATTAGTTTTGACCAAAACCACCGTCAACAAAGGCTGCTTGAAATATCTTGTAATATTTTTATTTTCCTGGTGCCCTCTATAGAGACCTTCCTATAAGAGTCCCACGATAAAACTTAGGGAAAAGCGATCTACAAACTGATTCCCAGTCTGCCCAACAGTCTTCCCGAAAACACTTCTTCCAGCAGCGCTGCTGCTAAACTCTGCACTTTCGCTTTGGAAAAAGTCATCATCGCTTTTATTCCTCAGAATATATTTAATCTTTGAGCTTTGTTACAATTTTCAAGAATATTTTTCATTTTTGTTTCATTTTCCTGCACTACCATAGCCACATCTTTAAGTTATACTCAATTAGGCATTTCTGTGGGCTTTCCTACATTTTAAAATGATATCTATAACACTTATGAATTCTCTTCTAAAAGTGGAATTCTGACCAGTAACTTTGCTCTCTGGATAATCTGATGTGGTTACCAGATACCTGAATAATAAATTAAATCTTATTTTTAACTTTCCACCAAACTGGCTGTCTTCTGTCTGACATCCCTTACCTTCCCAGTATTTCCTCAGTAGTCTCTGGTCAGAGAAAAACCGGTTTGCCATATTTTATCTGACTTAGTTCCAGCCATCTCTTCTGCCACATTCTGCTCAGCAAGCATGCTTTCTCTGAAATTGTCACCTCTGTTCCATTCTAATCTTTCACAAATCTTCCAGACTGAACTGTTTATTGCAGAAACCTGCTGTTCTCTCTGCACAGTTCCAATAGTGTCTCTTTCATTAACTGTGCTTACGTAGCTGTACTTACAAAGTATTGATATAAGTTATGCCTGTGGTTTAGCCACACATAAAACAGGGCACCAGAGTGCTTGGCTCTACTTCCAACATTAAGTTCAGCTCCTCCATGGTGATGCCACATACACTTCGCATGCACTCAACAGACATGCACCGAATGCCCGTCATGTTCTAAGTCCTGGGGCTACAGCAGCGGACAAAACAGACCCAAATCCCTGTCCTCACTCATCTCACATTCTAGTGGGGAAGATGGACACTAAACAAGAAGAAAAAAATACATCAAGTTAAATAATTTAAGTGCTAAAGGAGTAAAAAGATCCAGAAGGGGAGGGTACAGGAAGTACTACAGAGAGGGAGAAGTAGGTTAATTTATAGAGAAACAGACTAGGAAGGACATCTCTGCAAATCTGAGTAAAGGACTGAAGACTTTCATTCTTGTCACCTCTTCAGTAGCTTTCTGAAGGTGCTTTGTGCTCAATAACCGTAACACTAAAAATACCAGTTGGCAAAACTAGTTATTAACATAGTAATGGAACATAGTAAACTTCAGTAATACAAATGTATCACTTTCTCTAAGACATTCATAAAAGAGTCAACATGTTTACACAAAACATGACTATGGAGTATGTTCATTTGGCCACAAAGCAAAAATGAAACATCATTCTGCTAGGTAGAATTCAATGTAGCCCACTTCTAAAAGCCTAAAGGTTAGGAAACAAATGAGTATGTCCTAACAGCATCTGCATTTAAAGAAGGCTATAAAAAATACTGTGATACTGAAACTTTGTTTAATCACTTACACAGTGGTTGATTTTTGGACTTGAACTAAAGTTCAAGTGTAATTACATGTGTGTATAACTTATTTTTGTATAACCTAAGTAAGGGGTATCTTTGGGAACCCAGAAAAAAGCACAGACAACTTGATTACACTGTTACTATAAGGACCTTTTAAAAAGAGAAAGAAAGCCAGTTCTTTTCCTTGAGCTTTTAAATACACACAGTTATAAAAGCCTATGTCCACATGCCTAGTTACCATTGCTAAGAGTTACAAAGACTTAAAAATTCTTATTCTTAATTCTCATTTCTACGTAAAATCATTTAAATTTTGCACTGTCCTCCTTATGCATTAAAAATACTTTTAGAAAAACTTTGTATCTTTAAAAACTCCCTCTGAAAAAGTTCATGTGCTCTGGCAATGAAGAAAATCTTGGTATTAAAGATGTCAAATTATGGTAAATATTTTGTTGGAGAAAAAGACGTCTACTACTTTTGAAGTGATTTTTTGACCAAGGCTGATGATTTTTTTATGTCTGGACCCAAGTCAGAAGTACCCACAGATGATGGCTCTCCTCCAAACATAGTGGGGGATGCAGCACTTAAGAAGTTCAAACCTCAAGTTCTAGCACACTGGCAAATCGTGGTCTGAAAACCACCAAGAAGTTAAGTCTCACAGTCAATATAAAAATGATAGTTCAGGAAAAGGTCAACTTTAAATAGATGTGCTGCATTTTTCACTTCTACAAGTATGCCTGAACAAGTGGCTCACAACTAAATACGTGAGAAATGAAGCAGACACAAAGAGCATCTATTTCACTTACTATCTCACTTGTGTGTGTGCAGATAAATTTTTATAAGTGATAAATCATTAAAAACTAATCTTTACCCCTCAGCCTTAAGCAAGGGTTCTTCAAAAGGAAATGGTGGCTCAAAGTTGTTCTGAGGTTAGATGTTCAATTCTGCATCATCAAATTTCTTTTTTCTTTACATAGACCTTTACCAAACAAACACCCTATTTTCTTGTGGTAGCCCAAGAACAATGAGGGTGAATGCTAAGGGGTGCAGCAGCAAGACTCCTCTAATTCAGCCCTAACACAGATCAGGCAACACCCACTACCAGGGCTTCACATTTAACAAAATGTGAACCAATTTAGTCTTTCGCGATTTCGTCTTTCAAAGAGAAATATAAATGCTTTCCATATTTCAAAATTACCAGTGGTTTACCTACCAGAGAATTGAAATATGCATATGGTAATTTTGAAACAACTTATAAAATAAAAACATTTCCAGAGAAAACTTAGCATTCAAAGTTTTTAGATGCTAAAAGCAAGCTGTAACTTCCCAGCATTAACGAACACTAGATGAAAAATTTCACTTGAAATAAAAGAATATGTTAGAATGTGTGTTTTTAACTCATGAAGCATTTAAGCTTTGGCAGTCACACATGACTTAATTCTCCTTGTTTGCAAACAAGTAGATAGGGGGAAAAGGTTCCATATTCTTACTACCTCTTTCCCCTCCTGCCCTTCTGTATCTCCCCGACCCCTATCAGTATACAAAAGGCAAAATGAATGCATTTCTTTTGGGCTTAAGGTAGCACATCTTTCATATTTTAAGTAGAAGAGAAAGGCTTTTGGTCAGAAACTTGGTCTTGGGAAAGCACAGAAAGTGAGACTAGCCTGCTTTGTGTACGCAGTTCAAAGGAGCCCCTTTATCAGCGGTCAGCAGCACAACAGATAAGAAGTGGCCTGAATTTCCAGACCACTTATTCCTAATTTCATTCATTTGGTACTTAATGGTTTATACTTTTACTTCATCCTGTAATTTTTCATTTGTTCACGCTTTATTTTCTCAACTAAATTTAGTACACTGCCTTGTACATCAAAAATGACCAACAAACATCCCAGATGGCTCAAGAACTAAGCCAAATATTTATGATTTCCAATTACTGAAATAGCATAGTCTGAAAAATATAGTAGACCGTGAGAGATGAAGTTTCTGAAGTGTAATGGGCTACTGATCATTTCCTTACTTAAAATATATCCTGTCCTAACTCAATTGCCTAAGTTCTGTGGTCTCCCTATTACTGAGGTGCTACGCATCCTGAATAAGGTTTTCATAAGCAGATTTCTGATGCTTTGATTAATTAAATATAAGTATTTAAGTTCAAGACAGCCACTTGGCTAAAATATTCACATATAGTATACTACTGAATTAATTATGAAGTCTTTCTATATTAAAATAGGCCTCTCAAATGAGTAAAATGCCAAAAATAACAAACTGCAGAATCAAACAGCTGAAAGGAGCTTTAAAAGTGGATCCAGTTAAATTTTCAATAATGAAACATGCTTCAAGACAGTTACACACACTACTCGAAAGTTTTTAGTCATAAAACCCCCTATCACTTTGCTAGAAAACCTAGTCCTGTGGTCATGCATGTTAAGACAGTCATCTCAAACTATTGATTCTAGCTCTAAAATTAAATCCACCTCCTCACCAAAGTGTATTAAGACAGCTGCCCTAAGATCTTTTTTTCCAGTTTCATTTTGCCAGAAACAGAAAAGTTACTGCAGTAAGTCTATTGACAATGCAAAACAAATGCATCCATTTTTTGGTGGTACAAAAAGCTGTCTCATTGCTGAGAGAAAGCAACTTCCTATTTCACTAAGACACTGTTCCTCTATTCCCAATATATGGGAACAGGTTTCTCCTGGAAATTCTGTTAATATTCTCTACATCTGCCACACCACAGACTGGACCAGGTCCAGCAGCTTCATTCCTCTGCCAAACTAAAACATGAAATCAAAGAAGGGAGGATTTCTGCTCTTGAATCTTTCTCCATGAGTTGGCAATAAACATTCACTGGAAGGTAGGAAAAAAACCAAATAAAAAGTATCTGCTGTTTAGCTATCCCTGTGAAATATCACTCAAATTAATTCATTATGACTTCTTTAAAGTATCAATAATTATTAGGCCTTACCATAACTATACATTTACCTGACCCTTACATAACCTAAGACCAGTTTTTAATTTGTTAACCAAACACTGGGGTCTAACTTTAAAATCTTACCAAACCTCAATTATAATACATCCTGACCTTTTCAATCATTTTAGCTAAGAAAGAAACCAGTACACAATATAAAATAATAATCTTCACACCATAGTTTTAAAGACTTTAGAAATGAATAAAAATAATGATAGAAACATCCTTTCAAGCAGCCATAAACTAATCAAGGAAATAGTTCTACTTACATTCCTGACTGACTTTACTTAGGAGCTATCTGATAACACATCACCAAATCTGAGCAAGTGAGAAATGAGAACTTCCGAATAGAACCGAAGTAGGTAAATACAGCGTGAAACCGAGAACTCAATAAAACTTAACAGCATTACCTTTCTGGCACTTTCAGGACCTGATTCATCAAAGCGAAATCTGACAATTCTGAAATCTTTACAGTAAATAATTAACTCTGTTGGATTAAATTTCAACTTCTGATTGGGGCCCAGTACTTTTTGCTTCCTCTTGTGGTCATTTACTAAAAAAGAAAAATAAAGGGAAAAAATGTGTAAAAATTCTTTCTTATTACTTACTTTTAGTATATACTTCTAAAAAACTCTTATTGAAAATCACCATAAGGCCACCCAGAACTTGAGCACTGTTTTTCTGCAATTGCACATATTTGTCTATCATTCCCAGAACTTTGGGGGATTAATTCTAACTATGTAAGTGAAGATATTGTAAATGATTCTTTCTACAAAACCACCACCACTTAATGATTAAAATTTTAATTATAAAGAGGACAAAGACTTAGAAAATATAAATAGTACATTTCATGTCCATTTTAAAATACCTCCTTCATGTTTCTAGTACTCAAAAAAAAAAAAAAAAGGAGAAAGAGAAATGAAAGGAAACCAACAGAAATAAAATTCCAACCCAAGTATTTAAGATGGATTACTCTTCAAGCAGTACTTCCCAAGTAGAATCAGCACTGATGGAGTGAGAAAGAACACGACATACCTGTGACAATTTGCTCAATACACGTTAAAGGAACATCATGTTCACCAAGGAGGAGGTTTCTATAATGGAATTTCTGAAATAAAAAATTATGTTCACATTAATTCTTTTCCTAATAACATCACAATGAGCATTATTTTTAGGTATAATGAGAAACTGTGATAACTATCTCTAAAAAGAAGAGGCTTTTTGCCTGTGCAGCTATGACAATCTTAAGGATGCCTTATCTTGGAACATGCGTCAGCAGTAAAGTAAGGGAGAAAGAAAGAAATGCTGTGTTCATGTTCACTTCGAACCTGCTTTATATGTTTTGTTTAGAGTCAAATACCTTGACAGTGAAACAGAATATAAGTAAAACACACCTGCAGTGGCATTGGGTCATCCGTAATAAAGGAAATTTTGAAGTTACTGCATATCAGCTTTCCCCACAAATCGTACTGACTTGTGTCCGTTGCAATGCATTTTCTCACAAAATTGACTTCATTTACAACAATTTCTCCTTAAAAAGAAAAATATTGTGTGAGCTACAACTATACCACAAAGTATTTGACAGTTACTATATGACCTAGAGGGACTATTTCATGAGGATGATAGTAAGAAGGATAACTGAAGCTAAAATCTGAGTGCTTTCACACTTAGAACAATAACAAGGGGTTGGTTGTACTCAGTTGTAACATACAGAAATGGAGATTCAGGGTGTGGGAGTTTGAGATGGTAGAACAGAATGACTCACCCGTGTCTGTGTTCTTGACTACAGGCACAGCTCCTTTATCACATTTCACTTTTCTGTGCTTCCCAGAATTGCATTTTTTTACAAAATTTAAAGTCTGTGGTAAGCCTGCATCAAGCAAGCTATTGGTGCCATTTTTCCAACACCAACGGCTCATTTCCTGTGTGTGTCACATTTTGGTAATTTTAACAATATTTCAACTTTTATTATTATTATTATTCTATCTGTTTTAGTGCTCTGTGGTCAGTGATCTTTGATATTTGTATTGTAATTATTTTGGAACACCATGAACAGTGCCTAAATAAGACTGCACATGAACTTAATCAGTAAATGTGTGTTCTCACTGCTCCACTGACTGGCTGGGCCCCCTCTCTCTTTCTCCGTGGGCCCTACTTTTCCCTAAGACACAAAAATACTGATATGATAATAGGTCAGTTAATAACCCTTCGATGGCCTCTAAGTGTTCAAAGAAGGAAGAATCAGTTCTCTCACTTTAAATTAAAAGCTAGAAATGATTAAGCCTAGAGAGGAAGACATGTTGAAAGCCAAGATAAGCCTAAAGCTATGGCTCTTTTACCAAACAGCCAAATTGGGAATGCAAAGGAACAGTTCTTGAAGGAAATTAAAAGTACTACTCCTGTGACACAAAAAAAGGTAAGAAAGTAAAATAGGCTTATTACTTATATGGAGAAAGTTTTAGTGCTCTGGATATAAAAGCAAACCAGTCACAACATTCCCTTAAACTAAAATCTAACCCAGAGCAAGGACATAACTCTCTCCAGTTCTAAAAGTTAAGCGGTAAGGAGCTGCAGAGAAAAGCTGAAGGTTGCGTCATGAGGTTTAAGTAAAGAAACTGTCTCCATAACATGAAAGCAAAGATAAACCAGCAAGTGCTGATGGAGAAGCTGCAGCAAGTTGTCCATAAGATCCTGCTAAGATCACCGATGAAGGTGGCCACACTACACACCAGATTTCCAATGTAATGAGACAGACTGTTGTAGGAAGACTTTCATAGCCAGAGTCAATGGTTGGCTTCAAAGCTTCAAAGGACAGGCTAACTCTCCTATTAGGGACTCATGTAGTTAGTTACTTGAAGCTGAGGCCAATGCTCATTTACCATTCTCAAAATCCTCAGGTTCTACTCTGCCCTAAATCTACTCTGCCAGGGCTCTATAAATGGCACAAGGCCAGGATGACAGCACCTCTGTTCACAACATGGTTTACTGAATATTTTAAGCCCACAGTTGAGAAATATTGCTCAAGAAAAAAGAAAAGCTGCCTTTCAAAAGATTACTGCTCATTGGCATTGTGCCTGGTCACCCAATAGCTGTGATGGAGATGTACAAGGAGATGAATATTACATTCACGGCTGATAATACAACATCCACTCTGCAACCCATGGGTCAAAGAGTAATTTTGACTTTCAACTCAGTATTTAAGAAATACTTTGCCAGATAGAGGTTCCTATGATGGTTGTGGGAAAAGTGCATTGAAAACCTTTTGGATAGGATTCACCATTCTTGATGCCATTAAGAACATTTCTGATTCATGGGAGGAAGTCCAGATAATCAACATGAACAGGAGTTTGAAAAAGCTGACACCAACCCCCATGGATTACTATGAAGGGGTAAACACTTCAGGGGAGGAAGTCACTGCAGGATCTGACTCTGCAGGTCACACAAAATACAACAAAGAATGTAATCATGCAAGGTTAGCAATACAGTCCTTAAGGAGACATTAGAAGGAAATCTTGAAGGCAAGAAGTTAAGCTGGAGAGGAGATGTGATGACAACAGAAACAAACACCAAAAAGAAACAAGGGATCTGGGGGGAGAGGAGCAAGGAACCAGCCCGCGGGCAGTAAACATCAGAACTGGAAAAAGTGCAGAAGGGAGCAAGGGAAAGAGTCAGCAAACTACAGACATTCAAGAATTTTGATTTTATCCTGTTTAACCATATTTCATGTACAGACGTTCCTGAAATGTTCCTGAGCAGATAGACTGACATTTGGGAGTAAGGAGAGTACTGAAATGCTGATGTTGGTGCTGCAGAAGCAGCCTAGGAAGGGGACCACAGACACCCCACACACTCCAGAGTGTCTACAGGTGAGGTACAAACCTGTGATGACACTGCAGTTGATGATACTTCTCATGGTTCAAGGGGCAAGTTACAAGTACTTTGGTCTTACATCTCAGCAAAATCTTTAAAGACACATCCCCCAAACCGAAGGAAGTGAAGGACAAAATAAACAGCTGGGATTACATAAAAATAAAAAGCTTGGGTACAGCAAAAGAGACATTAACCAAAACTAACAGACACCCTACTAATTGGGAGAAGATCTCTGCACACAACCGATAAGGTCTGACAACAAAAATCTACAAGGGGCTCACACAACTCAACAAAAACAAAATCAACAATCCAGTCGAAAAATGGGCAGAAGAGGGGCCTCCCCGGTGGTGCAGAGGTTAAGCGCTGCGCTGTGGAGCTGTTGGCAGCAGCAACGTGAGTTCGACGCCCGGCCGGGGAGAATCTCACATGGCGCAGCAGACCTCTCTTGCCTCGCCCGCTGCTCCCCTCAGCAGTGTATTTCTGATCTGCCTGTTCTGCTCCCCGCTCTGTCTCTGGTGAACCATCCCGCCGCCCCATGCCTCTAGCCTGTACCCCAACTTGTATGTATAAATTAAAAAAAATAAAATAAAAAAAGAAAGCAATAAAATTTATTAAAAAAAAGAAAAGAAAAAGAAAAATGGGCAGAAGAACTAAAAAGACACTTCTCCAAAGAAGAGAAGCAAATGGTCAACAGGTACATGAGAAAAAGTTCACCATCACTCATAATCAGGGAAATGCAGGTCAAAACCTCATTGAGATACCACCTCACACTAGTGAGAATGGCACACATTAAAAATACAGGCAATAACAAATACTGGTGAGGATGTGGAGAAAAAGGAATACTTCTACACTGCTGGTGGGATTGCACACTAGTCCAACCACTATGGAAAGATGTATGGCGATTCCTTAAACTGCTAAAAATGGAGCTCCCATACAACCCAGCAATACCACTCCTGGGAATCTACCCAAAGGACACAAAAACAATAATCCAAAAGGATGCATGCACCCGTATGTTCATTGCAGCACTGTTTACAATAACTAAGGTATGGAAACAACCCAGAGCTCAAAAATAGATGACTGGATCAAGAAGATGGGGACATATACACAATGGAATACTATTCAGCATTCAAAAATGATAAACACATGCAATTCGCTGAGACATGGATAGAACTAGAAGGACTCATGCTCAGAGAAGTAACCCAGAAGGAAAGAGAAAAATAAACACATGCAATTCGCTGAGACATGGATAGAACTAGAAGGACTCATGCTCAGAGAAGTAACCCAGAAGGAAAGAGAAAAATATCGAATGGTTTCACTTATAACAGGGATATAGGGGAACCAAATGTGAGAGAGACACCCAGAGAGGGAGGGAGAGGAAAAGGGCTCAAAATGGGTAGAAAAGGGCACTAGGGACCATGGTGATGGGTCACGGATAAATTGGTGGTGGGTTACCCAAGGGGAAAACAAAATGTAAAATTTATAAATAACAATAAAAAAAATTAAAAAAAAAAAAGAAATACCAAAGCATGAAACCATTTGATATTTTTCTTTTCCCTTTTGGAATACACAATAATGTAAAAGACATAAATAAATAATAATAACAATAAAAATTTTTAAAAAATACCAAAACAAACAAAAAAACACCGACTTTAATACAATTTAATAAATTTTCGTAATGGCTAAAAAACAAACAAAAAAAACAAGTACTTTGGTCTTTCAAAAGCAATGTATGCATGAATCAAAACATTACAATGATCTCTAAAGCCTATCTACAAAAAGATTACAAACAAAACCTCTAACAGCTCAAAAGAAGGTCTTTAAAGGATTCATAATGCAAATGAGGAAATGAGACAGTGAGGCAAAAAATAAGAACAGAATAAACATAATGGTCCAAACCATGTATATATATTTAAAAAAAAACAATACACCAACAAAGACCACTTTGCTGTTCTGTTTTTCTGATTGATCACAAAAGACTGAGTGAGTGCATTCATGATCCATCCATTCCCGGACTAGTGAACCTTGATATAAAGCGCTACAGGCATCACAGATGGGAGGAGGAGAGCGGAGCTGAGCTGACCACAGCCTTGCTCAGCGCTGAGACTCACAGGCACTCTAGATGGCGAGCACACATCACTTCCTCCCCAAATCGGGCTCAGGTGGCCTTCCTCTGAGCGCTCACATCTTTTACTCTCCCCTACCTAGGCTTTTCCCCACTGAACTGCAACTAAGGGCAGGACTTCATCTCTTTCAGATTGTCACTCCTCTGCCAAGCAGCATCAAGCAAGCGCTCAATACCTACTGAACAATGAGCCCATTATTGTTAGCCACAGAACTCAAGTCGTCCTCCCTCCTACCACACAGACCCTTAAAAAGATCCAAGTCCCAGAGCCAGGAGAGAGACAAGGCCATCAAGCCCCACTCAGTGCAAATCTCACAGCCCGACAACAAAGCTGCTGGCATTCCACCAGGCTCTGCTTCAGCAGCCAGTGACAGGAAGTCCCTGCCTCCCAAGACATTCCATTTTCTGGCAACTGAAATTGTTTGAAAGTGGCTCTTCAAAATTTGTCATTGCTATGGAAAGGGCACAGCCACAGTCAGCTCTTTTTTCCTCACCAGAGAACTCCCTCTAAACTGACATCCAGTTGGCCCTCTATCTAGTTCCAGAGCATAAATCTGTACCCTAATGTCACTGGCGTGGGGACAGGTAGGTCCTGCTGCTTAGTAGTTAAAGGCACAGCCTGGGAGTCGGGCTTAGAATTCTGGCTCTGTCCTCTGCAAGTTACTTAGCCTTGCAACTACAGTGTTCTCTTCTGGTAAATGAAGATAAGTTGATACCCAGCTGATAGGGCCCTTATGAGGAGCAATCTGTAAGCTATCGGGTTGTCGGAAAAGTCATGACGCATTCATGACTTTTCCAACAACCCAATATACTACATTTTAGTTAAGGAATATAGTCCAAAGTGTTAAACGTGTATGGAACTAGCTTAGCAAAAAGATAATTCTGTGGCTTTTATGTTAGTGGACTTCAAGGAAAATGGAACCTGGAGCCTTGAGCACCATTAGAACCCACCAAAGGTCATGGATCTTTTTGAGGATCAGTGAGGTAGGAGGGAGGATGACTTGAAATGCAGTGGCTAACAACAATGAGGTCAGTGCCTCTGCTTCTCTCAATGTGTGACTTCGTTCTTTTTGCACAGTTTTTCTGGGACTATGGCCCCTGACAGCAAGACCAAAAAAGAGCCCTTCCATTAGCAGCAATCAGAGAATACTTGGGGCAGACCTGTACTCAGGCTGACTGTCTGAGGTGGGTTATCCACCCTTGCTGTTCACATAAGAAGCTAAGGATAGGTAGAGATGCGGGAAGACCAATTTGTTATAAGAGGGAGGGTGCTTTTTTTCAGTAGTATAATATCTCATTGAATGGCTCCCAGTTCAGTGTCCACAAACTGTTTTGTATACAAATACAAATTCAAGGAACCAATGAAGTGTTCTTAATGTTTATTTCACTAACTTGAAAACAAAAGAATATACCTGTGCCAAAGGAACTAAAAGGACAAAATCTCAGAATAAAGGACAATCCTTTGAATGAAACTGAGTTAGCTTTATGAAAAAAGCTACATTTTTCTTAATTTTCTCAATTTGAATAAGGGCTATGAAAACTTCGTACTCATCTGATGCTAGCCAGGCTCTAGCTGGAATCTGGGAACCACTGATATAGGTTACAATCTTCTACCTGTTCACAGGCAGCTCAGCTAGCACAGAGCCAAATGCCCAGGAGAGGCCAATCCACCAATCCAGCAGCTATCCACAAAGAGCAAGATCTGGCAATACTTGCTTTTAATAGATGTAAGCTGGAACACACACACACACACACACACACACACACACACACACACACACACACACACGCTTTACAATTCACTCTCTTTATATTTTCAAAAGGACTGGGGTGGTTTTGCACATATACGTACGATCATTAAAAGAACAAGATTCATGTGATGACGGAAAGATGACAAGAAAGCTGAAGTAGCTGCTTTGACAGAGAACTGTATTTTAGTTCCAGGGTCAGCTATAATTTTCTTGAGAAGTATGGTTCTGGGAGAGAGCAGAGATGCATGGCCTAAAATAACAGTCTTCCCCTTACTGAATCTGAGAGTTGCTCTGTGTGTGTGTGCGTACACGTGCAAAACATGACGATACTATTTTAATAGGTGGTCTGAGGGCTCCCTCATGCAGTCATTCATTCAATTAACATCTCAGTGCACTCTGCAAGACTTCAGGGCCAAAAAGTTGAATTAGTAACTATTTCCATCTCAAGGAATTTCAGGAACTAGGCAAGTTGAAAATTACTAACATAAACCACAATCTAAATTAAATTACTAGTCAGTTTCTTCTGTTTTCTTTTCTTAATAAAAGATGTAGATCATCTTACATTTAGACTTGTTAAGCTCCAAAAGAGCTCACAGTAACTGCATACAAATAAATAATTCATTTTGTATTCTAGTTTTCATCTGCTTATTGAATTAAAAGTTCAAACCTTGGGCAACTGAAGTAGGATATCCTTGAACCCAGGCATTATGCCAAAGCATAACATGCAACTGAACATAACATGCATCTCTGAACAATTGCTTCTTGTTCTGTGTGCCTGTGTAAAGCCACAGGTGACATGGCCAAGTTTTCTCTAGGTCTCTGACAGTAACAAAGGCCAGAGCTATAGTATTAGTTCTCTTAGTAATAGCCCTAACACAGTCCAGGTCTTTAGGTCAATAATGCTTCAGGTAATTTCCATTTGTCTTTCAGATTTCATGGATACGGTAGGAAGCTGCAGGCCAGAGGAGGAGCAACAGAGGTCTGAGTGGTAGTCAGGGGTGCGACACGAAAAGTGAAGCAGAAACAGAAAAGATCTCGTAGTGGCCAGACAAGTCAGAACAGAGAAGGGCAGTGGGAAGGTGATGATGAGAAGATTAAGAACAGACGGCATTGGAAAGAGGGAATAAAGACACTCCAACTGAGGATCGGCTAAATGTTCTATAAGGAATGGGCAGGTGTAAACAGAACACTGGGAACGAGAGCCTTCCTGTGCACATAGACAGAGCCAATGCAAGGAAAACGAACACGGTGAGAAGACTCACATTTAGTCCCTACTTCTAGGACACGTAAACTACTTAGTCAGGAAATGAGTTTACACTTTCCCCAGGAAGCTCTGACTTTTTTTTAGTGGAAAGGTAAGTTTTTAGTCAATTCTAAAGAATGGATAATCCTTAGATGTAAAATTCTTTAAGTGTATTAAAATTACTAACCATTTTCATGAGTACACATAAATAAAAGTTTAAAAAAGAAAATACTACCATTTGTAGCTAAGACCATGATCTTTGTTGGTGTTAAATTATAATATGGGAAAGAGAGAAATAAAAGCCTAAGAACAAGGTCAGTTCAGACAAAGTGAAGGAAGCCAAAGTTCAAGAGCTGTTCCCCACAGCTGACTTTTAAATGCCTGGAGTGACTAAGACTAAAACAAAGTGGACACAGGGAGCAAGTTACTTATTAATTCCATTGCTCACTCTGAGTAAAAGCACAGAGGACTATTTTGTACATACTTTTGGGTAAAATTTTCAAGGGAAAATATTTATAACTCCTATAATGAAGTTTAAAACAACTTTCAAAGAGTTTTCATCTACCATATGGAACCACAGGTTAATGTTTTTAATATATTTGTTCTTACTTAATAAACTTTCACAAAGAACAGAATGCAAAGTTTCAAAATTTGTCCAATTACTACAGTACTATACAGAAAGTTCAAATCATTTTACTAGATTTGTCCTTAAGTACTGCCTGAGACTTTCAAATGTTGATAGTAGTCACACAAACTGGTATTTGATTATACTTCAGGTTTAAACAAGCGTTCCTGAGTCTCTGCCTACCTCCCTCATAACCAAATGACTGACTCTTCCTAATTATCATTCAATTTAAAATACCAATCAAATAGTATATTACATATTTAAATCTAAACTATCTGCCACCAATCCCTACCACTACATCTAAGGTCCTCCATCATTAATTTTGTTCCAAACCAGTGATTCTCGACTGGGAAAAAATTTGTCATTCCTCCATCCCCAATTATCAAAAAGATTTGCTAATATCTGAGGACATTTTAGTTGTCACAATTAGAAGGTGAAGGAGGAGGGGCATGTAGTAGGTAGAGGCCAAAAATGCTGCCTAACATCTTATAATGCACAGGATAATCCTCACAGCAAAGGATTACTGGGGCCCAAAATGTCAATAGTGCCTCTGTTGGGAAACCCCATTCTAAACCCAAACAAGCAAGTTTGCAAATACAGCTCACAGCTTCAAAAACAACTATCAAGTGAATCAAAGTTCACTAAGCTTGTTACTGGCATATAGACACAGATAAAATAAAACTTGCTTTTCATACTATTTAAAAATGATAATCTGTTATCATTAAGTCACAAAGTTGCAGAGAGCATAAACAATACTTTCACTACCTAAGCAATTAAAGACTTAAAAAAGTTCAACGGACAAAAAAGGAAACGAGGTAGTGATATCCTTGATTTTTCTATGATGCTTAAGATTTCCAAGACAAACACCAATTAATCATTACTTTTTGTGTAGTTCTAATCAACTTTATTTTTTGGCACCCTCAGTAGTTGTATTTTTAACTGCACAAAGTTTAAAGTAAATAGAGAAGAAAAGTTAACCACATGATTCTAGCCGGTAATCTCAGACCTGAACACATCATTAAAGTATCTGTTAGTATTGTAATGCTTACCTGGCAAAAGGACTGGCTCCAGTTTTTTAATCTTCGGTTCCGAATTAATCTTATCGTCAGTCTGAAAAACATTAGCAAAACAAATCAAAACTCTTTCCCCTCCCCCGCGAGATACTAAAGCAAATTTTGTTCTCTAAATTATGACACGTGACATGGGACCGATACATAACTCTCCCCTAACATTCTTTCATATTTTACCAAGCCCCTTTTAAGGTCTGCTCATTATCGAATTGGCAGTGTCACAATAAAACATTGCAAGTGCCCATGCCGCTTCCAGGTGTCCCCATTTATGACAGTTAACCTCCTCCACCAGGTCTCCACAAGCGCTACAATCACACTGGCGGTCACAGTGGAAACCGTCCAGCTCCCAGCGCTCCCTTGGGTCTCGTCACTCCGCAAAACTCGGGGCCACAGGTCTTCGTGGGGAGAAGAGTTGCGGCGGAGTTTTACAACTTTCCACCGAGCCAGTGGAGGCTCCCGCGAAAGCTGGAGCAAGCGTGCGGCCGGGGACAGGAAGGTTGGGGTGGCCTCCCGAGGATCCCCAAGGCCGGCCCGGCGTCCCCCCGGAAGCGCCGGGGACAGGGGCGCTCGCGGGGAAAGGGTTGTTTACCTGGGGCGGCGGCAGGAGGTAGGACCTGAAGGTAGGTTTGGGCGGTTTGAGGGAGAACATGGTGCCGCCGCCTTTTCGCCGCGGCCGGGGCGGAAGCCTGGACCCGCCGCGGGCCAGCGACAGCGCTGACGCCTCCGGACGCCCGCGGGCTCTGTCTTCCCGGTGCGGCCGCCCAGGCCCCGTCTGCTGCCAGCCGGGCCGGGCGGACTGACGGGCGGGGACACGGCGGAGCGCCCGCCCGAGCGGGGTGGAGCGGGGGCAGAGTCGGGCCGACGCGAGCGCCCGGGCCCATCCCCGGAAGGGGCCCGGCGCCCCGCCCAGAAAGACGGTGCGCGTAGGGCCGGCAGCCGGCCTCTCCCGGCCTCTAGGCCGCGCTGGCGCTGGAGTGAAAGGCTTGCTCCCGGCGCTGGCAGCCGGGACCTCAGCTAGGGCGCCGGGGGGCGTGGGGCCCGGTGGCCATTTTAAGACTGCTGCCCGGCGAGGGTGCGCCTACGGCGGCCGGCGGGGCCCACGGCAGCCCGCGGGGGGTCTACGGCGGCCCGCAGTGGCCATGGCGGCAGCGGGAGGCTGCCAGCCGCCAGGCGCCGCGCAGTCTGACAGGACTGCCCGGCGGTCCTCATTTCCTGGGACAGCGTCCTTCACAGCCTCGTTAGTCACCCAGCTCGCCCGATCATTGCTTTTTAAGTCGTCGAGAGGAACCCGGGGCGGAGGGAAGGGGACTCTGGTGCGTGGGACTCAGCCCGTTACACTCACCCGGCAAGTGGCCCGCTGCAGCCACTGGTGACCAGGACCACACGTTCTGCACGGTTCGTACCGCAGATGATAATTCCCCAACAGTGTTTCCACATTTGGGGAAGATTTTCTTCCATTTTCGCTTCTAAGCGCAAATCTTTGAGACGGGATGTCCTACCAGCTGAGCTGACTGCTGGTTTCCGTGGGATGCTAAGACTTGGCGTGAGCTGTGGGAACTATGGGCAGGTGACACTGGCAGGCAACCAGACTCGATTTAGTTTATTAACTTCTGCCCTTCTTGCTAGACTTTAATGTGGAAATAGGCACCTAAGCAAGTTACTTCTCTTCTTGTCTTGCCCATCCTCTAGTGAGGGGATAAATGATGAAAAGCCCAGGGACCACAATTCTACTTGAGAACATCCAACCCATTGGGGTATAGATGTTAAAAACATTGATTGGCACATATATTTTAATGACTGTTTTGTGATTTCTATATAGGAAATGGATTTTTGCCCCACAAATATTTTTAAATAGTATGTGGGTGGTTCTTTATACTTAAATGACTTACTCTGTGATTGAGGTTTTGCTGTAAAGATTTTCTTAGGATCTACAACTGTAATAAGAGTTTTGTTATTGATCTAGCCAAATGTTATATTTCCAGATATCTCATTGTATTAATATGTTTGGGCTGTCATAACAAAATATCACAGACTGGGTAACTTAAACAATGGATATTTGTTCCTCATAGTTCTAGAGGTTGGGCAGGTCAAGATCAAGGTACAGACAGGGTCAGTACATTTTTGGTAAGAGCTCTCTGCCTAGCTGGCAGACAGTGACTCTATAGTCCCACAGCCAAGGGGAAGTGGGAGGACGTGGGGGGGGGGAACTTGAGCTTGGTGTCTCCTTGTGAGAGCGCTAATCTGACTTCTGAAAAGACTTATCTCCAGATACAGTCACATTGGCGGTGGGGCTTACAGGTAAGTATTGAGAGGACACAGAGCAGTCTATAGCATTAGTCTTAGCAGTCCTCATCGACTTGATACTCTAAGCTTGGACTAGTTGACCATCCCCTTCTTTTTGGCGCTACCATCACTATTCTGCTTCTGTGATTTTTCTGTTTCCATTATTGGTTCTTCTCTCATGGGGAATGGTGGCATTCCCAAAAGACCATTTTCTGTGAAGAGAAAAAGAGCTAACATTTCTTGAACACCAGTTTGGTGCTAAGTACTTTTATATTCACTCAGCCAGTTACCAAATTTGTATTGCATACTAACTTGTGTCAAGAACTTATTCAGGTCACTAAGAAGACAAAGTTTGTGCTTTTATGGCATTTTCATTATAGGTAGAAAGATAGTTTCATTTATTTTTTTTTAGAAAGGTAGTTTTAAAATGATAACGTCTCAGATAACAAGGGCCATGAAAAAGAAAAGGTGCAGAGAAAATGAGTGTTTCTTTGGTGGGAGGTGGGGTGTGATCATCGAAGGCCCTTCTGAAAAGATGACATTTGTGCAGAGACCAAAAGTAGTGAGGGAACAAGCCTGGTGGAAAACGGGAAGAACAGTGCGAATGCCCTGAGGTGAGAGGTTGCCAGGTATGCTTTCAGTGCAGCTGAAACAGCCAAACCCAGTAGAAGAGGAGGTTAGAGAGAAAGATCAGGCTGAACATTGAAAGCTTTTGTAATGTTTTGAGCTGAGAGTGATGTGATCTGACTGACATTTTAAAATAATCACTTCCACCGCTGTCACGCTATAGCATTGTAGAAGCTGGAAGACTAGTTGGGGTTATCAGGCCAGATGAAAGGAGGTGGCTGTGGTAGCAGTGGAAAAGGTTAAAAGTGGTATTGATAGGGCCTCCCTAGTGGCTCAAAGGGTTAAGTCTCAGACTATGAAGCCATCCACAGCCACCGCAGCACGAGTTCAATCCCTAGCCAGGGAGATTGCCACATGGCACAGCAGACCTCCTGTCTCACCTGCTATTCCCCTCAGCAATTTCAGTCAACCTGCCTGTTCTGCTCCCCACTCTGTCTCTTACCACCTCTCACCACCCCCACACCTCTGGCCTACACCCCAGCTCTTGTATGCATAAATAAAAAAAATCTTTAAAAAAGTGGTATGGATAATATCTATAGAACTATGCCACTATCTGAATATGTGGTCTTGTAAGATGGCTATTATGACATTTTAAAAATCTATTTCTCGAGGGGGATACTGGGAGATGACAGCAGTGGCATAATTGTTTAACTGCTACACAAAATCAGAAAAGATAACTAAAGCAAAACCAAAATCCTGTGGACAACATCCGCAATAAATCTAAGTGAAATGTTATCGCCATGATCTCCAGAATAAAAGTGGAATCAAACCCAAAGCAATCATAAGACCTTTGCGCTATCAGCAAAGGGAATCACTGAGGCATCTAGAGGAGTCAAAAATAACCAGAAGGTGTTCACCAGAAGGCCCAGCCTGTGGAGTAGAGATCAGCAGCTGATTTTTTTGCCTTCTCAATAGCATAAGGTCTACAGGCACTGGAACAATAAGAGTTGTAGGGAATTCTTGAAGCTGATCTACTAAGGCTTCTACTAAGGAAAGGGCTAAATGCTGGGGGGCCTGGGAACAAAACTAGGCCCAATAAACACAAAGGAAAGAGAAGGTCTAGATAAAAATGGAGGACAAAGTTCTCCAAAGTTAATCAGACTTAATTTTCTCTTTAATAGTACACTATAAAAACAAAAGTTTCTCTGTGACGTTAGAGAAGCTATTCTGAAAACTGTCAAAAATAAAACCAATTTCACAATTAAAAAAAAAGCAACAGGAAAGTATGGAAGTCAAACCCCCTAGAAAATGATCCCAATGAAAAATAAAAGATAATAACAGAATAATACTCCCATAATCAAAGCATGGCAGAAAGATGTCCAAAAGCAGATCAGAGCTTTTGGAACCTACAATTCTAAATTGAGCTAAAAGACACTAAGAAAATGATATGGGATATGAACAAACTATATAAATCAGAATTAGAAACATCAAAAATGAAATGAACAAACTTAGGAGAGAAAAAGTTATTTCAGAAGTGAAAAATAAAAGAAACCTAATGATGAATAAACACAATTGATTATGACTTTTGAGAAGTGAAAGATGAAAAGGAGGGGAAAAATTTTTTAAATCAATGAAGATATATTAAAAAAAAGATTAGAAAGGAAATGGCAAATATTGAAGATCTATATTCAAGGAGATAAAAGGAACTCCCAGGGCAAGGGTTGGGGCAGGATAAGGAAACAGAACACAAAGTACACGAAAACTTTATTGAAATAAAAACTATTTAAAACCATGCATTGAAAGAACACTGCACTTGAGAGTATTGAGCTAAAATTACAAATGCTTCTGACACATTCTTGTAAAATGGCCCAGACTTTAAAGAAAAAATAATATAAGCTTTTTTGGCTATCTAGACAAAGAGCAAGCGACTTTTTAGGGTAAATAAAATTAGATTATCATTAGACTTTTTTGCAGCAATGCTTCATGCCAGAAGAAAATGGAAACATATTTTAGATACTCAAGGAAAGAAAATGTGAAGTAATAATCCTAGTAGGTTGAAACATCACAAACGCTTAGATCCATGAACTCATATATAGATATATATTTAAATCTACTCATTGCCTTTGGACGATGACAGAACCAATTCACTCCCTTGAAAACTGGCAAATGGAAAAAATCAGTTAACCATTATTTCTGCTATAGTACTATATAATCAAATAGCGGATGAAAGGAATCACTTTTTCACCCCTAAAGTATTCTAAGAAGAGAAAGGAAACAATAGAATTTGATTATTACAGGTTTCGACCTCATGAATGAAGGGATCTAGGCATTGGATAGCAGCAACTGCTGGTAACATGAGGGGGAGACAAGCAAGTGTCGGTGCCTCCCTAGGAAGAGCAGCACCGCTCAGCGAGTGGGGTCACAGGGATGAACTTACACCTGAACAAGCCTCGGAATTTCCCTGCCAACTTGCAGTAACAGCAAACCAGGTCAAATGGCACGTGAGTATTCAACCAGTAATTTATATTTTTTCCCCTCAAATTTTATTTGCCAGTCATTTATATAGTTACATTTTTGGTGATTACATTTTTTTAAAGATTTATTTATTTATACATAAAAGCTGGGGTACAGGCCAGAGGTGTGGGGCGGTGAGAGGGTTCACCAGAGACAGAGTGGGGAGCAGAACAGGCAGATCAGAAATCCACTGCTGAGGGGAACAGCGGGTGAGGCAGGAGAGGTCTGTCGCACCATGAGGGAATCTCCCTGGCTGGGCGTCGAACTCGCTGCCAACAGCTCCACAGCGCAGCGCTCAACCGCTGCGCCGCCGGGGAGGCCCGTGATTACATTTTCACACAGCCCTGCGTGCACATGCTTCATTCACCCTCCTTCAGATTTCCTGTACAGATGTCCTATCCCTTTCTCCCCCCAGCCCTCCCTTAAGTAAGTGTTGGTGGCACCCAAAAGCATTTTTTTGGCTCTTTGGTTGCCCTCAGAAATAAAGAGATCATAGAATCTTCTGTACTAATTAAGGGATTTATCTAGATCAGAGAATTGTCACTTTCCTCTAACCCTGTTCCTACAACAACAAAAAAATAAAACTAAGTTTACTAATATACACTAGCAAAATATTACTGTTTTCAGTTGAGTGCTTAAAATTTAAATCCATAAGTCCTAATTTTTAAGCATTTTTTTT
>PVIJ01003853.1:90932-127632 GCA_004024925.1 Scalopus aquaticus | reverse complement strand
CCACTATGAGATACCACTTCACACCTGTGAGGATGGCACACATTAAAAATACAGGCAACAACAAATGCTGGAAAGGATGTGGAGAAAAAGGAACTCTTCTACACTGCTGGTGGGAATGTGAACTGGTCCAACCACTATGGAAAGCTGTATGGCGATTCCTCAGACTGCTAAACATGGAGCTTCCATACGACCCAGCAATTCCACTTTTGGGAATTTACTCAACGGTGTATTTCTGATATGCCTGTTCTGCTCCCCACTCTGTCTCTGGTGAACCCTCTTGCCGCCCCACACCTCTGCCCTGTACCCCAGCTTGTATAAATAAATCTTAAAAAAAAAAAAAAAAGAGTCTCAGGTTCAAGGCAGTAATACTCCCTGTGAACCCCTACTCCTGTATCTTTCCAACAGTGTACCCTCCAACCCTTCTGTCAATTTGTGCACTCTTTATCCAATGCAGTGCCAGGTCTCAGGAGTCCTCAATAATGGAATATGCCCAAGTCAACAACAGCTGTAGTGGGCTCTGCACAGCAGGTGCCATCTCTCCAGTGAGTTATACTGCCCCAGTGTCTCTATAAACAGAGTTCACTTAAAGTTTTTCCTTCCCCATTCCACTAGACTGTTGCTTCTAATCTGTGCATTGAATATCCCCTTGGTGGTTTTTGGCTTTGGTTTACTGCAATCTATTTGTGAGTATCTGGAGAAGGTGAGTCCAGTGGTTTCACTATGCAACTTTCTTGCCTCACTCCCATAGTTATGGTATTAATAAGGAAGATTTTAAATGTCTTAATAAATGTGTATAAAAATAATATCAAGATTGATGCTTTGACTGTCAACCATGTACTTTACTCTCTATATTCACAAACATTATATCCCATTATTTTTTAACTAAAGTAAGGTCTGATGAAATTCTAAAGTAAAGATTTCTGAGAAACCTGAAGTCCATAACCTGAAAAAATACACTTAAAGTTAATATACATTTTTCTAGGTAGCAATAGAATTAATCATCTAGTGATTACAAAGACTATTTAATCTGTTGTTCTTTTAAACATCTGTTAGATGCTGAAAGCAACGCTAATTTTTTTAAATTTATACCTAGTGATAGGTCATCAATGATTCTATATACCCAATGCTCCTTAAAATAAACTAACAAATGAACTTATTTCTAATAAATTGGTCAGCTGGTAACTTGAACAAAAATGGCCTCACCTTTAATTTGAAAAACTGAGATTTTCAAAACTAAGAAGAAAATGCTAAATGGAAGCACTTCAGAAGATAAAAAAGAGAAATCAAATATTGTAGGATAATATGTATAATGATACGTGTGTATATTTCTCTCAAGTTTAAAGAATTAATATCACTAGTAAAGATATTCATCTGAGGTGGTTTCTTATGCTAGAAAATGCAGGAAACAATCAAATATTTCAATTGTTCAATAAAAATGAAAATCATTAAGTTGACTCAATATTCATGTGCATTCACATATATAGATAACAAGTAATCACAAGACTTAATCCTGATTCACAGGTGGCAAGTTTTATTAAAATAGTTGTATTTACTTCTTGTCTAATAAATAAACATTTTCAAAAGATAAAGACAATAAAATGGCTTATTTCAATGTTTTAGATTTATATAGGCAAATCTGAAGTTTTTTTATCTGTTGATATCATTAAATAACAGAATGTAAAATCTTACCTGGTCTCTATGGCACTAAAATTTCAATTATTGAATGTATGATTTGAATACAGCAGTCAAAATTATGAAAGACAATTTTGTTATATTGCTTTTTAAAAGCACACCGAAATTTAAGAGGCAATTGTAAGTATATATTGTACTTTTGCATAAATCCTCAAATTTATGAAATAATCATATATTCTTACAAAATAGCAACTAAATTTGAGGAAAGGGAAAAGTGTTCTCTTTTATCATCATAGTTTAAAGAAGAAAAGCAGAGTGTTCTCTCTCTTTTCTCACGTTATACAACTCTAGATACTTTACAGTTGTAGACTTAATATTTTTGAATAATCCTATGGCCAGTGAAAGGCACTAATATAAACATATTACAAAGGAAAAAGCAAGTGACATCTAACCAACATTACAACAACCACGCAGGACCCCAAATCCAAAATCATCTAGACAGATACGAAGGGATGAGTTTCAACCCTTCGTGTAAAGGTTAAATAAACAATTCTAGTCAAAACTGAATTATCTATAGTTGATTCACTTTTACCTCTAGAGAGCTTTCATTTGTTTTTGCATACCTATGGTTCATTTAGAAAAACCCATTAAGCTTGAAATTTCAAAGCAAATTGTAATGAAAATATTAATTTACCTATTATCCTTGGTCTCCATTATAACTTCTCCTGGAATATCTGTCTGTGAAAACCATGAAAATGTTTTCTTTTCTTCAGTTTAAGTCTTAAGTTTGTTTCCTTTAAACGTGTATTCCAAGTTCAGCTTTGTCAGGCCAAAGAGAAGCCTGCTTTCCCCTATGATCATCTGATAGCCAAGAGCATTCTTGTGTTTTGTTTGTTCCTTAAATATGACTCTCCAGTCTGAAAGCACTTGCCTTCTTGGGCATGCCTTCTGATCCAACCACCCACAGAAGTTCTTAAGGTAAACTAGTATCGATTAGTTAATGGTTTTTGGCTTTTTCCCAAAGCAAAAATAATTTTTTTTATCCGAGCATCTTCATATTTCTTTTGGAAAGTGACAGGGGAAGATGTAGTTCTTGGGCTCAGTGTTTCTCATCCTCATCTCAGCAGATGTAAAACACTTGTAGGTGAGCCTTTATTCTTGCTCTGGTGATACCTGCATCTTGGCATAATTGCTATGATCCTGAAAGAAAAATCAAGGAAGAGTAAAAGAAGGAGCAGGGAAAAATACTCAAAATCAATGCACTGAAATGCAATTCTTCATGGAAGGCAATCATGGTTCTTAGCTCCACTGCCTTTCTAATTATAAACTGTTGGTTGCACTACAGCCCAGCCAAGCAGCATGGCATTTCTCCCTCACCTCACAACAAAATAAGCAACCAACAAACACACATGTGTAACTAGACATGGCAGTCTCTATAAATAAAGACCATGTCTACTTAATTTGGTTTCACATTCTCTCTCTTTATGCATCTCCTCTTATTCTTCTATGTCCTTGACTTCTTTCAAGTAGAAACATGTGCTTCACATGTCTTTTTTGAGGAAGATACCCTTAAATCCAAGCCTATGACTGTACACATAACACAAACTACATTTGAAAGCAAAATATCTATTCTATCAAAAGAAGAGAAACTGTATCGCTCAGAAAGTCCTTATTTCACTAGTAATATTCTTCATAACCATTTGACTTTTAACAGTTTAACATTTTAAGAAATAGGAGGGGGGAAAATGACAAATTTTACCACAATGACAAACCAGAGAGACACATGAAAAGAATTTTTCCCCATCCACACAATATCATAGCTATTAATGCTTTTTAATTTTTAAGACTCTCAGACATTATCACACTTATGGGTTCTTTAGATAGAAAAAGAAAAGAAGAATTGTTAGTAAGTTAAAGAAATTAGGAAGTAATAGACTGAAAATTGGAAAACCAGCTCTTGATTTCTTGTTTATAAGCTATACTTCTAACACTATAGATTCTTGGATGGCCACCAAAACCCAGGAAAGGAACTCAAAACACTGTAAGCTCTTTCCGGAAAGCACTTTCCAGCAACTGGCTATAATAAAAATATTACTAGGCATCATGGATGAGATTAATTAAAACAAATTCAAAATAATTTTTTCTTTCATATAAATATATATATAATTTTGATTTCCACATGTCAAGAATTAAAGAAATTCTAGATTTCAAATTAAAATTTAAAAATTAATTTTGAGGAATTGTATTAGTAAGAGGATACAAACCTTTTATTTTTAACTCATCAATGATTCTGAGAACAGGAATTAATCAAAATATGTCTTTTGAATAAGTTTTTTACTTAACAAGTAAATTGAGGTATCATTTTAAAATATAATTATAAAATGTGAATATTATAGAACAGATACAGGTTTTGCATGAATCTCTGTGTTAAAACATGAGATTTAAAGAGAAATCTGGAATTAGTCAATTCAAAGTAAAACCTCCAAGGGGTTTCCCTGGTGGTGCAAGGGGTCTATCAGCAGCCACTGCAGCATGAGTTCGATTCCAGAGTTCAATTCCGGAGTTTGGTCCCTGGCCAGGGAGCTGAGCCACATGGCACAGCAGACCGCTCCTGTCTTGCCTGTTGCTCCCCTCAGCAGTGTACTACAGTAGATCTGCCTGTTCTGCTCCCCACTCTGTCTGTGGTGAACCCTCTTATCACCTGCCCCCCAGACCTCTGGCCTACACCCTAGCTTTTGTATTCATAAAGAAATAAATCTGAAAAAGGAAAAAAAACCTTCAAGGCTTTGCCTACAGCCCACCCAGGTTATCTGTTCATGATGTTCTGCCTCTATGGGGGACATTTCAGGGAAATATAAGTGTTGACCTAAGTGGAACATTCAGACTTACGAACTTCCCTGAAGAGTTTTCAACTCTAATTCCAGTTAGTCAATATCTTTTAAAATACATATTCTATAATCTGAGATATTAATTAGGTTTATATCATTGTCATGTTTGATAAAATTGCTAAGCAGCATAGACTTTATAGTAATTACAAATTACTATAACTCTCTCCAAATGAACAATGACTCCTTCATTTAAAAAATATTTTTCAGTTTTACCTAAGTAACTGAGCCCTTATGAAGATATTATCATCAAGCACAATTATTTCTATTATTTCTAGCAAGACACGATGCTTTTGCCCAGTGTACCTCTAAAGCCAAGATATGGGCCTCCCTGGTGGCACAACGGGCTAAGTCTCAGCCTATGAAGCTGTCAGCAGCCACTGCAGCATGAGTTCCATCCCCGGCCAGGGAGCTTCCCACATGATGCAGCAGACTTCTCCTGTCTAGCCCACTGCTCCCCTCAGCAGTGTTTCAGTTGATCTGCCTGTTCTGCTCCCCACTCTGTCTGTGGTGAACCCTCTCACCACACCACACCTCCAGCCTACACCCCAGTTCTTGTACACATAAATAAATAAATCTTCTTTAAAAAATAAAGCCAAGATACAGTCTTTCTCCAAACTTCCACTGAGTTGCCAGTCTAATCATCTTGTCAAAAGGGAGACACTTTAACAAGACATAACATGTTGCTGAACCTACCGTGAGCTTTAGGGATTACGGTGTCCTTCTCTCTCTCTCTCTCTCTCTCTCTCTCTCTCTCTCTCTCTCTCTCTCTCTCTCTCTCTCTCTCTAATAATCCAATCTTTAATTTTAATATCACTTCTATAGTTAACATCTAACTCAAAATCCAGAATTTTTACACCATTATTGCTTCTTTCGGACACTGCAACAGTGTGCATATTGTCTCCCAGGACTTGTCTTATTCACTGAAAATGTTCAGAAATAACTCCTTGTGACTGAACATGCCAATGAGACAATAACATGGTGGATAAGAGAAGGTAACATTTCACCTGGAGCATCAATTTCCCAAACTAGTCACTGATGAATCACCTTCATAATTATTTTTTTATAACTGAGACACAACACAGCACTTTTGGGATCTTTGGCCTATTTGTGTACCACCTGTATGATTATTAATGTATTCCTTCCTTATTTTCTGTATAAGTACCGCACACTAACCCATTGCGCCACTGGAGCCCCATTCTTCCTCACTTTCTACCTAAGTAAATGTTTTATAAGAGGAAAATTTCCATCTCTGCCATGAACAGAAACTCAGTACCATGTGCCACAAATAGAAGGTAACACTAAAAATGAGATGGATCACGGGTGAATTGGTGGTAGGCTACCCAAGGGGAATGCAAAATGTATAAGACATAAATAACAATAAAAATATATATTATATAAAAAAATAAAATAAAAAATAAAATAAAATAAATAAAAATAAACAAAATGAATACTGAAGAAATCATTAAATTCTCGATGGACACAAGTACCCACAAAAATATACTGAGTTTTTGACATGCTCTCTCTTCATTAAAGATAAGTAAACTTATGGGGACCTTTATAGCTTTTAATGATTTTATACTGAATGAAGAAAGCCTAAAAATTAAGTTTTTGTAAGAACTTAGAAAAAAAGGCAATGAGATGAATCAAAAAAAAAGGAAATAAAGATGACAGCAAAATTAATGAAATAGAAAACAAAAATATAATGGAGCTACATCAACAAAACCCACAAAATTTAGTTATTCTAAGTGACTAAGAAAATTGACAAACTCACAGCAAGACTGGTAAGGATGAAAAAGTCACACACACACACACACACAAAACACATGTTGGGAACAAAAAATATGAGCTATATCAGAAATTTAAAAGATAAAACAATATAAAACATTTAATGTAATCTGAAAACTATGAAAGTAGAAAAATTCCTGAAAAACAGTAAGGTACCAAAATTAATTCAAGAAATAAGTTAATTCTAATAAATAAATCACTGATATTTAAAATCTCCCACAGAAATTATTAGGCTACCTGGTTTTCCTGGTGAGTTGTACCAAATTTTCAATAAACAAGTAACCCCAATATCTTAAAATTCTACCAGAAAACATAAAAACACAATATGCTCAAGTAATTTCAGGTGGCTGATATATTACAAAATCAGATTATTTAAACCTAATTGAGACAGTATGAAAAAGGAGAATTATTAGCCAAAGTCACTCAAACATAGATGCAAAAATTCCAAATACAGAGCCTCCCTGGTGGCGCAACAGGTTAAGTGCAGCACTATAAAGCTATCCAGAGTCACTGTAGCATGAGTTTGATACCCAGCCAGGGAGATTCCCACATGGCCCAGCAGACCTCTCCTGCCCACTACTCCCCTCAGCAGTGTACTTCGGTCGATCTGCCTGTTCTGCTCACCACTCTGTCTCTGGTGAATCCTCTCACCACCCCACACCGCCAGCCTACACCCCAGCTTGTATGCATAAATAAATAAATCCTTTTTAAAAATCCAAATATATATTAGTTAACTGAATCCAGCAATGTGCAATAAAAATAACATCTATGATCAAATTGATTGGATTTATCAGAGGACAAAATTCAGTATCCATTAATGACTCCGTCTAAAAAAAAAAAGAAAGAAAACAAAACCTTTGAGTAAACAGGAACTTCTTTAAACAGCAAACCTCAATCTCAAGAGTGATAAAAAGATTGCACAGCTATATTTCTACTCAGTATTTTATTGGCAATATTAGCTAGTGCAAAACAACAAGCAGAACAAGGATGAGTGGGGGAGGACAAGGGGAAAAAAACTGTCACTATTCAAAAACCATTCAGAAAAATGGACAAGAATTAATAATAGAGTTTATCAAGATTACTGATAATGTTCAATTGCATTTTCACATACAAGAGTTTTTCTAACTTTTTTTTTTAATAATAGCAAGAAAAAATTTACCTTTGAAACAACTACAGAGAGAGTTATATGGTAGGCAGGAAGGCTCAATATCATTGAAAGTCAACTTTCTTCAAATTGATCTTTTCAGTTAAAGGAATTTCAATTAAAATCCCAACGACCTTTAAAATAAAGCTTGACAAGCTGATTCTAAAAATTTTATGGAGGAATAAATGACAAGAATAAAGAAAGATATTCCAGGAGAGAAAGAAGACTTGCTTTACTTGATCACTAACTTTCATGTAAATCTACAACACTTCATCCAGGAACAATCAAACAGTAAAAAGCTCAGAAACAGATCCACACATTAATGGAAAGATGGTGTGTGACACAGGTATTTGTAGAATTCAGTGGAGAAATTTAAACCACTCAAAAAACGTTACTAGGATAAACAATTATCTACATAGAAACAAAAACACATCTGTGCCTCACCTTATGTACAAATACCAAGTACAGATGATTAAAGGCGTGAGAAAAATCAAACCTTAAGATTTTTAGAATGAAATATAATCTAATACTGTTATGACCTTAGACTAGAGAACTCTCTAAATAAATAAAAGGCAACAATGATAAAAGAAAAAATGATTACATTCAAACTACATTAAAATTAGGAACTTCTGTTCACCCATGGCAAGCTACATAAATCAAGTGACCATACTGCCACACAGATTATTGACAAAGGTTTTGTGTCCAGGATATATAAACAACCCTTAAAAATTTTAAAAATAATTGGTGGTGGGCTGCTCAAGGGGAACACAAAATGTAAAAGACATAAATAACAATAAAAAAAAAGAAAAAAAATTTTAAAAATATACCAGTCCAGAAGTGGGAAAAGGCTCTAATTCATATATGCTCTTTTGTATGCATATTTTCATTTAAACAGAATAAAAATTAAATTCGTACTATTAATTGTGACTTATAGGTGGGATATTAATAAAAACAGTTTCTTCACTGAAGAATATATAATGATCTCATTCTTTAAAATGGTTTATTATTATAATAGCGTTAATTAAGAAATAGGCACAGCATAGTAGAGACTACATCAAAAGTTTTTTCAGGAAAAAGGGAATTGTCTGGAAGGAGATGGGCCAAGAGGTCACCTCCTCACTGATGATCTCATATTTCTGGTACCTACTTAAATAGCCCCTTCCCCTTCCCTACACAACAGTCATAGTCTTGCTGCTATCAGTCATATGTCCTACACCTGTGAAACACTCCCTAAGCCTGTCTTCCCCATGCAAAGTACTCCTTAACATTACAAAGATCCACATAGTACTGGTAAGACCTGAATTAATATGAAATTCTACATGTGGTATCCAAATCACAGTACCTTACCTCTCTGCAGTCCTTTACAATTACCTACAATGTCTTATTGTTGTCCTCAAGTTGTCCTCAAAACAACTTTATAAAAGCAGTAGACCAGATGGTTCCCTATTTTATGGATTAGGAGACTGAAGCTCAGAGGTTAAAGGACATGCCCAGGCACTATGGGCATGGGAAGATGACTAAAGTCCCCTGACCAGTCTAGAGGGGAGTCACAAAGATGTTAGCCATTGTAAAATCTGGCTTTGCAGGGACAGTAAAGGGGGAGAAAGAGTGTGCCCACCATCACATGACTCTTGGGGCACTAGATCACTGCAAGGTCACATACAGCTCCAAAACAACTTCCACACCTCAAGTTCAGGGATTTCTCCAATAAACAAGGCTGCTTTTCATATAATAATACATCAACATTCACAAAATATTTATTATATATTGTTTTATTTATCCTCATGATTGCTTTGTACTAACCCAAGATCCAAACGATTGTTACAACGTTGTTATCCTGACTCCCAACTCATGATTTACACACACACACACACACATTCACCTACCCCTTAATCAGTTCAACAGATGTCCACTTTGTGATGTGCCATAAAAACCATTCAAAGTACCCAAACGTACGAACATATCTCTGATTATAATTAAATATATATCTAGTTCTATTTCATCATAATTACTTTAAACCATAGAAATACTTTTTGTTCCTTATTGATTATATGATTACCACTACATAGATCTGTGTAGTTACATGTTTTATTCTTACATGATTCTCATATAAATCTGATAACACATCTACTTTTGAGTCCTTCAGCATATCACACCTTTACCTTTATAAATCCTTGACAATGACATTGAATGGAAGATAAAAGCTATAGCATTTTTATGGCATTTAATGAAATTAAAAAGCCTTCTAAGCCAATTTAAAAATAAGAAATATGAGCATTCAAACTGTCCAGACTAACAAGTTTAAGATATTTACTCAATAAGACAATCAAAATTTTAAAAGCTGATTTTTTTTACTGCTTTCATGATAACTACACTTACGCAGCTCACCAACATGCCCCCCCCAAAATAATAGGATATACTACATCTCATGTATATGTTGAAATGTGATGTTAAAATTAAAGTGCAATATAGTGAAGTCATCTGAGGTTTTTTTGTTTTGCTTTGTTTTTTTTTAGTTTGCTGAAGTTATTTCATAGATAGTATATTATTACCGCTTCATGCCAACCTGGTGATTTGGTAGGAAATTGTTAATTCCATTTTACAGCTAAGAAAACTGGTATCCAGAAAAATCAAGCAATAGTCTATATTGGGTCTTAAACACACATCCTTTAGTCCCCACTACAGAGCGGCACAATATTGGCACCAAATGCCATTTCCTTCCCCCATCCCAACATTTTCTTCAAAGGGGAAGAAAGTTGCTTCCACCATAGCATTTTGGGTGTAATGTATATAATGGAGACTTGAGAATCTCACAAAAAATCTCTCTGTGCCCAACTTTCCTCATCTGCAGAAACAAGCTGAACGATGTCTTAAAGTATTCCGAAAATTCAGTTTTTACGAACACTGGTTTACAAACACTTTACATGCCACTCTGTTTGCTCATGTAATATTCTTTAACAAATGAAGTAACATGAAATGTGTTCATGACATCCTCTGTCTGTTGATTCATGTCCTCTCATGCACCAGGGCCAAATAATCATTGCTCCGTAATTGCTACTACAGAACATGGCTGGGGCATCCATCCTTGCTGGCTGTGGAAGCTGTTCATTTGGCTCTGAAACCTGAAGCCATTGCCCATGGTTAATAGAAACACAGTGTGTCCATTCAGTGACCTCCTTGCCTTCTCAGCAGAAATATCCTACTTTGGCAACCTGGATTTTCCCATAGTAGGTAGATTTGGCACCATATATGATCCACTTAAGGGCTGGGAAAGAAACAGGCTGGTTCACCTATACACTGAAGGAACAGTCCTGTGAAACAGCCTAGAGACTCACGACTTAAATCACGACCATTGTGTAAAGAACTGGTGACGTTCTCTTAATCAAATGCCATCAGTTTGGTGGAAGTAGGAAGGAGAGAAGAGCATGGGAAGATGAAGGGGTTCCTTAGATGGAAGTGTTCTTCACCTTCCACAAAAAGAAGGACAAAGTAAACTTCCTAGAACTGGCACACAGACACCTGGCTGTCACCCAAGGGAATGAAAAAATAAAGGTCTCTCCTGCAGGGATGAGATAAAAATAAAATCAGGAGCTACCCCTAGTACTTTATCCTTTTCAATATGACTGTCTAAGGGTGTTTTGAATTTCAGAATTACATTTTTTTTCTGCACAGACTTAGAACTAGTAAAATTCTTTGCTCGAGGGGTGTGGGAGGAAGGAAGGGGTCCATGTCCTGAGGGATGCCTGGATATGTTGGGTCACCCCTCCCCCTTGTCACTGTTCTCAGTCCTGCAGTTTTCAGAAGCACACCCTCTGCAGCTTCACCTATCACAACAGCTTTAGTTTCCCAAGAAGCAGTCTTTTAACCCACTTAAAGCAAAAAAGAGTTGTCACAATTGCCTTAAGTGATCTCCAGAGAAGGGGAGATACGTTTGCCTAAAAATGGGAGTGAAAATTTAGCAAGACTTTTTATCATGTTTGATCAAACAAATTCACAGACAGCTAAATCCTTTATGATCTGGAAATTTACCCTTGAAAGTCCCTAATATTATAAAAACAAGAGGCCAGATAAATTCAGACTTCAGGTCCGTAAAAAGCCTCCTTTGGAATTACCCTGAAAATAATTGTCTTGCCTCCTTAATGTCAGAACAAAACATGAGTCAGCAAAGACTTTGAAATGGCAGCTTTGCAAAATGGAGAAGTCAAATTAATTCACCCTATAAATCAATAGACCAAATTTAAGAGCAAGAACTGCAGATGTCACTAATGACAGAACTATATTGGCACAATCTGCTATCGAAAGGGTCATGGTCACAGCCATTACTTGCCCTCAAATATATATACAATTGAATATGCACATAAATGCTCTTTAAAGAGTAGTAAAATGAATTTAAAGGGTGAGTGCTACTTATAGGGAAAGGATATGTCTGTGTGTGTGGTTAAAAACTTCCATGAAGAAGTACAAAGGAAAGACACTATATTTCAAATTTAATAAATAAAAATATATAAATCATTCCCTTACTGTTCCAAACCTCTCCCACATTATACACATATTCCTCATCTATTCCACTGAAAATTCCTCAAGTAAGTCCTATTCATCTTTGACTTTCCTATTCTGCCACATTCAGGGTCATGGATAACAGAACATCTTCAATACAAAATGAATAATTTAGATATTTTTTGCCAATATCCAGGTAATAAAAAAATGAACATATATATTTTTATACCCTGAATTTAATTGCTTTAGCCTCAGCTGTCAGTCTGTCAAGCAGCAGAGCTAATTGATGGAGGAGGTGGGACAAGTGCCAGTACTGGAAAGAAGACCCTCAGAGTCTTAGACTGAACTTTAAAAGTACAATTTATGTTCAAGGACAAAATTTTACATAAAAATAGCATACCACTTGGGTGAGATACATGGTGAATTACATCTTTTCAAAAATTAAAACACATCCTATAATTAAAAATACATCTTATTTGAAGTTACCTAATATCATTTTTATGTGGCTTTTTGAAGGGAAAATAAATATTCTTTCATTCACTTGAAAACTAACATTTCTTGGAGAAGCCAGTCCATAAAATCATGCAAGAGCCTTGCTTTATCTTTGTTGTCGGTACTATCTATTGTCGGATTTGACCCATTTAAAAAGGAAACTGAGGATCCAAGAGTTGAAATATTACTAGCCTGATATACAGTAAGTTTCAAAACCAAATAAATAGATATAGAGCAAGTTTCTGACTCCAAATAAATAGATTTAAAATCCTGGGTATTTTTTTTTTCTTACTCATTAATAGTATATCTGGGAGATAAGAAGGTGAGTTGTGCTTACTTCAGAATTAGAATTTTCTTAGGAGAGTTATTCAGCTTAAAATTTAATAAACAAAAACATTACTAAATAGAACTAGTGAAGTGTTTGGCATCTTACAGAAAATCGATAAAGACTGGCTATAATTCATGTTTTAAGCTTAAAAACCTAACAACTATCCTGAAGCTCAAGACAACTACTATTTAATTCAACGATTAAGTTTCTGTTCATAAAATGTTGCCAGATTTAGCCAATGAAAATAAGTTTAGCATTCAAAAAAATTGCAAATAATTTTTAGTACTATATATAGATATCTCTTAGGAACTATTTCCTATATTTTATCTGGCAACCTTACTAGGCCTTTGTAAATGGTTTACTTTATCACAGCATTAAAAAACGAGAGAGGCTAAACCTCTATGACCACGCAAAATTGTACAAGAATTCCAAATACCTGTAAGTTCAAATGTATACTCTTCTCTAGCACCTAGTACTTAAATGAAATAAGGAGATCTATGATCACCCATAATGATATTAAGGGAACTTCAATTTATTTAACAATGTTGTAATTTCAAAATACATGAAAGGGATACATGGACTGCAGAACTTGTATGTTCTGGAGAAGACAACAGTCTCCTGGCTTAAACCAAAATGGAATATTTAAAACAAATGTGTCTGGTTGTAATGTTGTTAGAAGTGGACCATCCACTTATCCTTATAAAACCTAGTAACTTATGGGGAACACACAATAATGTAAAAGATATGAATAACAAAAATTAATAAAATATCTATTAGAAAATAATAATAAAAAAAATAAAACCTAGAACCAGCATGACATCTGGGATTTGATAGCATCGTAAACACTGTCACAAGAGGGGAGGCCACGGGGTAGGGATCGAAGCATAAGGTTTGCATTGGAAGACTTGCTGATGGTTAGCAAGAAAAGCAAACTTAGATATCACCTAGTCAACCACACCTTTTGACAAAGAGATAGTTGGGGTTCTACTCTCTCTTAAATTTGTATTTTTTAATCTGCATAAGGCTATAATGAGAATGAAAAGCGACAGTATGTGGAAGCATATTATGTAATCAAATAATTGTTATAAATGAGTAGCAAAGACAGCTAGATGAATTATGTACCCACAACTTGAAAGAAATGCAAAAATTATCTACTCCATTCCTCTTATCTTAAAGATAAATGACCTTCCAGTTAGCACAAGAAGTCAAGGCTTAATGCTAGAGTCACACCCCTTTATTCCCCATCCAACACTTCTTCCAGTTTATTATGTGGCCCCTTAGTTACCAGCACAATGGTTGTAAGTTTTAAAGGAAGTAACCTCATCCCACACTTTTAAATCTAACACAAATGTGCTAAATGAAGAGTTTAAGGAAAGAAAAGGTGTCAAGAAGAAAGGCACATAAAGTAGAAACTCAAATAGTAATAGGATTGGCAATACGAGAAGCAAATTGATATCCATGTTGTACAAGATCATAATAGCAATGGGAATTGTTCTAGTTTCCAATATGGCACCCTTTACATCAGTCAGTTGAGCAGTCCTCATTTGGACTTATGGCAGGACAGGCAATATTACCCTCACTACTGCCATCAGAACATGTCTATGAACATGGAAATATCAGCATCTTTACATCAAGCACTTAATGTTTTTTGTACTCATCAGAACTGATTTAAATGCATTCAGTCAAAAAGTCATTTCAAAATTCATTCCTTTAGCCAAATTCCTTTAGTATGAGAAACTACTTCAGTCTGCTTTTCTTTAGGGATGGATTGATAAGTAGATAGGTGGGCTGAATGAGAAAATGACAAAACACCTTCCAAAGAGCTACACTGTGCCAAGAACAGTACTAAGCGCTTTCACATGCATTACCTCATTTCAATACTATGGCAAGTGTGTGCATAAGGCTCCATTATCTCTGACATAGAACTATTTTCAGTGCCTGCAGAACTAGGATATTGAACTGAGATTTGACCCTAAGGCTTTTAGAGTAAATCCAGTATAAAACAACAATGCACAAGATGCTTCTGAAGGAAACTAACTTTAGTCTTTAAAAACCATAATCAGGCATTTCTTCCTATTATGTGAAGAATGGAAAACAATTATGGAAAAAAAATCTTACCAACCATGCAAGTTACAGGAAAAATACAAGACTATGGAAAATCTGGCTTAGTTTGTTTGAAAGGGAGACTGAAGAAGCAGATCTAGAGAGAAAATAAGGAAAAACTGACCAGCCGAAACAGCAGAGAAGATAAAGAAAAAAAGAAGAGGGTGGCCAAGGAGGAAGGAAGAAAAAGAACTATGTATCATTGGTCCACAGCATGAAGATTTAAGTTAGGAAAAGAAAGGTCAGTCATAAGTAAAACCATCTGGACATAACTATGCATCAGTCTAGTATGTATCTGGTTATCAATGAGTAACTTAAAAATAATGTGGGAGATTTACTTATTATGTAACAAGTAAAATGAGATTAAGTGTTGGTATTTTGATCCATATTGGTGGGGAAATAAAGAGCTCCCCTTCAACACAACTTTAGGGCAGCTTGTGCTTGGAACATATGACAATAACCTGCATTTTGTCTTTTATGTAAATGTTACAGACTTTAATCCTGAGGAGAGGATAAAATTAAAGCCAAAACTATTGGCATGCTAGAAATAAATCCAACGCTCATGATGTTAATACTGCTTTTTTAAAAAGGAAAAAAGAGAGTGGTTTTTAGACAGGAACATGCTTTCTAAGAATTCAACCATCATTAATTAGTTTAAAATTAAATAAAGAAGTCTGTAACTAAAAATCAGGACTTTCAAGTAAGATGATATAAACTATCTGTAATGTATGGAATCATTTCAGAACCTGAGGTTTCCAAAGAGGACAATTATTAAAAATTAAACTACGAACTACTTTGAGGAGCCCACTTTATTATTCAACAGGGCTCTCACTGTACGAATAGCAGCAATAGACTCTTTGTGAGCAAACAGCACAACCCAGGCTGGAAATTAAAATGACAAAGCGGGTGGTGTGAGCCTTTCAACCGTGCAGGATCTCCCGGTAACACTGCTTCAGGCAGTCAGCCAAATAGAAAAATTTTGAAAGAACCCATATTCACAACTGCACATCATATTAAAGAAGATTCTCCAGAAAGCGAGTATTTCACGGGAAGCCCTTAACCATCCCCGCAAAGAACTGCAGTGAGTTCCAGCCCAGCCCACTGAGAACGGAATCACCGCGGAGCAGGCTTATTTCCACAAGCTTCTTCATTTACCCTTCCTGTTTGTTTTCTAGCCAGTCCTCAGATACTTACCGGTGGTTGTCAGCATCGAGTCTCCATGCCTTTGTTTTCCTTTTGTCACATCAGCAGGTTCCAGCTTGACTGAGAGCCGCACTGAGTCGGGGCTGACTGGAGGCCGGTGCCGCAGTCAGCAGCTGCCCCCACCCTCCCCGCCAAAGACCTTTTTTTTCCTTCTTAAAGAGATAGGACTATCATCAACCTTAGCAAAATGCAGCATGGTTGCTGGAGCTGGTGGTGCAAAATAACAGTAAGTGCATTCTCATCAAATTGCAAAGATTAACTTTTAGGCTAACAAAGGCTGACTGTATTAAACACTAGGCATTGTGACCCTAGGTATGTCCTTCCCTGTCTCTTTCACCTCCTAGAAAAGGAACAATCGTGACCAGGCAATGGCCACTCTGGAATTCCTATAATTTACTAATATTAAATACAAAAATATCAGTAGCGTGCTTGCTGATAAAATACAATAACACGTTATGTTTGCATTGCCAGTTATAGCTCACAAAACATGTTTCATATTTTATTAGGATTTGGGTATGAGATTTCAAAAGTTAAAAAAGAAATTTCCTCAAAATGCTTTGCAAACTCTGAAATGCTCTACAGCTGTAAAATAGTCTAAGTTTTCATTGTTACTCTCAATTGAATAATAAAAATGTGACCAAAAAAATCAAATATATCTATCTTCTTGCTTCCTACAAATGGGGGTTGTGAAATACCAAGAGTTTGCTTTTCCTTCCTACTCCTCTAGAGTGGACCATAGTTCTCATTACAGTCTCCTAACAGAACTGCCTTCTTCACCAAGAGAAATCAAGAATTTAGCCTTGTCTATGACAATTGGAGCTTGGAAGCTCCTGGTTGCTTTGTCTTTAACCCTCTGAGGAAAGTAGCTTCCATTGCTCAACAAACTCCACAGCTGAGAAGGTAAAACTGGTCCCTCCTGGGCAAGACCAAAGCAGGTCCCAAGTGCCAGCATTCACTTCAGAAGCAGAGACCCTGTCCTCTGCAATGTGGCCCTACCCAGAACTGCCATTTAAGATACCAAATCTAATGCTTTCTTTGAATTCAGATGTATGCATAATTTCCTGGGAATTAGTGGGGAAATGTCTTGTTTTAACAAAATCTCTCTAGAGTAAGTTTCTGTCCGGGAAAAGAATATCTTGATTCTTACTATAGGACCATGGGGGCCACCAGTACTCTTGTTGGTGTGCACCCACAGATGTGAGCCTGGCCCTTCCAGATGTCACCTCAATTCTAACAGCCGCTTTTTGGTTATCATCAGATTAACCACTCACATAGGAGGATCTGAGCACCTACTATGTTCCTGGCATTCAGCTTAATGCTGGGGACTGCAAGATGAATCTCTAATTTCTTTTTCTCCTGGCATTGCATGGTTATGTACTCAGAAATTAGAACTATTAGAGCCACATCAGGGCAAAAGTTACAAATTATAAGTATTTATAGTCCCCCATTTTATGATTTTCCAAGGAAAGTGAGTCCCTAGGTCATATTGTTTTGCTCAGTGTAGAGGTGTTGGGAGTGTAGAAGCCTGGAAAAGAACAAGATCAGAATTTCTAGAAGTGCTGACCTAGCTAGAAAAATCTACAGAAGGGCAGTGCTGAATCCCTAGGAGAAGGAAACCTCCAGAGGGTTTCAGAGGTTAGGGAGAGGGCAAGGAGAGGTGAAAGATTTGAAGTGTTTCTATGATGAGTGAAACTTTGGGAAAAGATTTAGAGAGAGTGAATTTTTTAGAAAGTCATGCTACAACATATGTTGTGTAATTCTGTCTTCAGTAACCTCATCAAGAGAAAACCTTTAGCTAAAAAAACAAAACAAAAACCTCTTTCTCCTCTATACTTTAGTGGCTGGTTTGGAATCCTCCTGAACATGATACAGTGCTGAGTCACATTCAGCTCTGGGTGTGAGGAGACATATTAGGGTTACAAAGAGCTTCTTGCAGGGGACTGTAGCACTTAACTGTCTTGGCCAGAGACTTCCTAAGTACGGATAGATAGCCTTCTGGTACGGCCTCTTTTTCCCTACCCCTCTGTGTCCTCTAACTTCTCTCTCTCCTGCAAAAAATTTAATTTCTCCCTGCTTCCCAGTGGTCCTATGTTCAGGCAAGAAGATGGGTTGTGGGCTTAGCCTGTCTACATCCATACAGGTACAGTCAGTTAGACAAAATCCCAACATCTCTTGCTGTCACTCATTTGCTGATATTTTTGCAATTAAATGACAAGACCTAGATTTTTTTCTTAAGTGACAATTATTACTAATTAGGAGGCAGCTAGTGTTTACTTTAGAAAATATGAGAAATATAACCTATAAACTTACTATCTAGGATAACTATTCTTCTCCCTATATCAGTTTTGTATTGATTTTTCCCACTTATCATACCAAGACTATTTTCTTCTTTCATGCTTTGAGAAAATATTTTTAATATTTGCATGATAACGCTTCTTATATCCATATCATAATTTATTCAACTGAAGGATAGGCCTCCCCAAGATGTTTACAACAGGTTTTTTAAAGACATGGCACATGTGAATTATTTCAACCTGAGATCAATCAAAACCCTTGAGGCCCATGAGAAACTTTCCCACTTCCTTCATGTCTTAGAAGAACAAACTGGGGATATTACCCAGAATTAAGTTTTTTTACCATAAATAACCTATCTAACATAGAACTTTCTACCTCAAGACCTCCTGCATTTGTCCTTGCATTTGCCAACAAGGGGACCCAGTATACCCACATCATCGAGAAATATAGCTGCTTTCTGCAGGAGAATTTCATGATGAAAGGAAAAACCCAGATTGACAATATGGTGGACTCACCAAAAATTACATTAAAGATGGAACGATTGTACCTGTCACAATAACCATCAGTTAGTTAAAAAGGGAAATGGATCAGGCAATGACTGCCAATGCTCAGAAGAATAAATTCTTGATTGATGGATTTCTAAGAAATCAAGACAACCTTCAAGGATGGAACAAGACAATGGCTGAGGAAACAGATGTATCTTTCCTTCTGGTTTTTGACTGTAATGATGAGATCTGTATTTATCCCTGAGTCCAGGGGGAAAGTGTAGCAGTAGGAGTGATGAAAACAGAGAACTAGGATAAAGAATTCAGGCCTATCTTTAGTCAGCAAAGCCTATTATTGACTTATATGAAGAAATCGGGGAAAATCAAGAAAATGACTGCTCCAAATCTGCTGAAGAAGTTTCTGATGAAGTTGTGAAGATTTTTGAGAAAGAAAATTAACTCTAACCCTGAAAGCTTCCTAGATAACATGCTGGCTATTGCTTTGATAGCTGTTATCACAATTTTTTAAACCAATTTTAATCCGTCATAATTACATTTCAGTTCATCGTAGGAAAGTGTGAAGTAAAACAAATCAGTTTTTTTTTTTTTTCCAAATTTTTTGACCTCAGGAGTAAACAGTGATTTTGGGTCTAATGTTTTAGCTACAGTGCTCACAAAAGAAAAGAGGGAAATAAGCTAGTTATTTGCTTTTATTCAAAAAGAATATCCATTTTATAATTTGTCACTTCTGTAAGCGAAACATTTAGTTATGTGTGTATCTCTCCTTAGTAATTACCACTTTATGTTTAGCGATAACCCCTTCCTCTATTTCATGCAGATTTTAAATTTCCAAACTGCTAAGTGAGTGCGTGGACCTAATTATTACAGAGGAAATTTCTATGCAGTCAGTTCTTGCACAATGTGTTTGGTAAACAAACTCATAAAATGAGTAGTGGAATATGGGTCCCCCATATATGTACCTTCCCACAGTTTGCCACCCCAAAGCCCAAAAGCCCTTTTCTCTTATCTCAGCACATCTCTTCAAGTTAATTGCTCTTGCTGAGGAACTTCCCTTCCTCTTTGTTCTCACCCCTCCTCCCACCTTGGTTTCTCAGTTCTGTGGTCAGCTAACAAGTATGAGTTTTTCAGCTTGTCTTTTTTTGAAAGATTAACTTAGTTACCTTATTTTCCGTATATTATGGTTACCATCCAGTATTTATCTGTCTTCTGACTTACTGCACTTAGCATTAGCCTTTCAAGTTCCAGTCATGTTACTGCAAATGGCGTAAGTTTATCTATTTTGATTGCTGAATAGCATTTCCATTGTATATATATACACCCCACCTTCCTGATCCACTCATCTATTCGGGGGCACTTAGGTTGTTTTCATAGGTTAGCTACAGTAAATACTGCTACAATGAACATTGGGAGTGCAACATTAGCCATGTTGTTTTAAATCCTCCACAACCTCTGTCCCAGGGTGGTCTTGTAGAAGGTGTATGGCCAGTAATGGCTCAACAGAGGGGACTTTTAAGGCTGAGTCCACTTCTTCCTCAAATCAATTTTGTTCTCAAGTCCCATTGGGTTTTATAGGGGAGCAGAATATGTCAACCTAAAATATGCCATTTTGGCATAAGGATTACTTTGAACTGAAAGCAATTAAGAAACAGCACACATAGAAAAACTTTTTACCCTGCCCTGACTCTTAATAGCCATCACAAAACTTGCTAAAATAATCTTTATCTTCCTTTGTTTCCCCCATAAATTTTCCTTCCCACGGTTTGCCACCCTAAAAATCCGAAAATCCCTTTTCTCTTACCTCAGCACATCTCTATAAGTTGATTGCTCTTTGGTAAGTTCCTCTCACTGGGTTTCTCTGATGTGTATCACATTGCACACATTATTAAATTTTTGATGCTTTTCTTTTGTTAATTTGTCTTTTGTTAGTTTTATTTCCAAAGTTATAGTCCTAGAAGATAAGAAGAAATTTTTTATTTTTCCCCTCCTCTATAGTTACAGGCTTGCCATTGGCTTGCTGAACTATTTCCCAAGCAGTCAATTCCCCTTAGCTCTGATTTAACATTCCCTGCAGTTTGCTAATACTGAGATATCTAGAATAACCAGGCCTATTGAGGTATACTCACATAGACAAAATTTGTCATTGTACTGCTTCCTTGTAAATAGCTTTCTGTACAAACGCAAAAGCATGTTTCTTTTGTCCCTGTTTCACTATATAAAGGTATTACAGTGAAGAACTGCAAACTTTGTGCATCTAAATTAGGATGTACCCAATGTCGGCCATACCATGAGGTTTAGGCAAAATCATAATTGATATTTAAGGTGATGTTTGAAGTCACCCTGGTCACCTAAAACAAAAAGAAAAACGTCCATACCAATTTGCAGGATTGTCAACTCACTGGAAAAGGAGTGCCACTGTCAATAACTGCAGTCTCCCTGAGGCCAGAAAGCAAAAGAGAATCTGCACAATTAGGAGTTGTCTTAGATCAGCTTCTAGCTGTACACGATGTACTTCCTGTATTTAAAAAAGAAAATTAAAAAAAATCACATCTTAAGTATATAAAAATCAACCATAATCCTATCACTTGGAAAAATACTGTCGGCATTTTAGTGGATGTAAATCATTCCAGGTTATTTCATAGGTTTATGTACATATCAACAACTATTAATTTACATGTGTCTTCTAAAATGTAAAAACCTGTTCCAAGTTTTGTAGTGAACAAATAGCAGTAAGCCAAACAGGCAGGAGTCCTGCCATGTGGAGCCTACATACTAGTGAGGCAAGACCAAATAGGTAAGTACATATGCCAAGGCAGAAGATAAATATTAAGAGGAAAATTAAGCCACGTAGAAGTTAATAATGGCATTGGGAAGGTACTATCTAGAAGGAGATGGTCAATAAAAAATTGTGTACTGGACATTTATATGCAAGGCTAATATGGAACTTTCACATTAAGAATCAGAGTTATAATTCTTAATGCAATGAGATGAGATTAAAACAAACATTAATCAAAAAATAAAATACAAAGATAGCTACTCTTAACATTTTTGCATCTTTATTTTTTGTTCTTTAATACTGGAAATGTTAAAGTTTATTTTTAATTATACAAATAATATAAAACTGCATTCTTACAAGCAATCCAACTGCTACAACTTTATAATCAGTGTCATTCATCACATCAACAAAAGGAAAGATAAAAACCACATGATCATATCAATATGTAAAACACCTGACAAGATGAACATTCATATATGGTAAAATTTTTCCAAAAATGGGGAAAATACATCAATATAATAAAAGCCATATATGACAAATCCGTAACTAAAATCATAGTCAATGGTGAAAAACTTAGTTTTTCCTTTAAGACCAGGTCTAAGACAAGGATATCCACTTTTATCACTACTGTTTGACATAGTATAGAAAGTCCTACTTAGTGCAATTAGGTAAGAGGAAGATATATAAGGAACCCAAACTGTGAAAAAAGTACAATTATCACTTTTTGCAGATGATATGATAATATATGTACAAAACTCTAAAGATTCCACTTAAAATTATTGGAAACAATATATCAGCACAGTAAAATTGCAGGTTACATAATCCATATTTAATGGGTTACAGTTTTAAATGTGAATGAAAACCAGAAGAGAAAGAAAACAATCTCACTTACAATTGCATCAAAAAGTTATTAATATACTACTAAACTTAACAAAGGAAGTCAAAGACCTGTACAATGAAAATTATAAGATATTGTTAAAGAAACAGAAGACACAAAGAAATGGATAGATATTCCCTGTTCCTAGACTGGAAGAATTAACATTGTTAAAATGTCCATCTTACCCAAAGCAATATATAGATTAAATGCAATCCCTATTAAAGTCTCAATGACATTCTTCAAAGAAATAGAGCAAAGACTACTGAAATTTATAAGGAATCACAAAAGACCCTGAATAAACAACATATAAAGTAAGGTGTTTTGTTATAGTTTCTGGAACAATGTTTTACATGTGGCAGTTAGAAAAAGCACTGAATTAATTATAACACCACACACATTCAGCAAATAGTGGTGTTTTGTATGTCTGTTCCTTTTATAAGAACAAATTTAAAAAAAGGGCTTGAAATCAAGAATATGTTTTTGGTTTTGTTTTTTTTTGGTTCAGGAAAATAATGCTAACCTTGATTTTTCACAAATATAGAAGGAACACTATTGTTTGTGAATTTACAATTTTCCTCTAAATATACAATTCCATTTAATGACAGTTTTTGAAAAAGAGGATTAAGCAAGTTGTAGTGGTGTTCACAATGTTATTTTCATTTACCTACGTTGAAAAATGCAGAAGTTACGCATAACAGTTCATTTCACTGGCTCCATGAGCCAGAAGGAAAATATGGATTCATGAGATATGGAAAATACAAAAAAAGAGTATGTCCTCACTGAGCCTCAGAGTGTCATCAAGGCCATCTTTCTGCTTTGGACCAGCTTAAACCTGAACTACCCCTGGGAGCTGCCCCACGAGAGCCTGTCCCGCCACCTGTTCCTCATTCATCAGGGTGACACCCGAGTTGAACACACCCTCTTGAACACTGGAAGACACTCTGCTGCATGATGACAGCATTTTTCCTTGGATCATGAAAGTGAAATATATTTATTTAGTCAAGTTACAAAAGCAGATTATGGCTTGATGTGGGCCTTGGAAAGCTGCCTTCCATTCTCTGGAATTCCATTCCATAATACTTTACTAGCTTATAAGGACTCGTTTGCCATAATAACTGAGCTCATTCACTTTATGGCTTTTAGAAAGCTAATTTAGCTAGAGGCTGTTACCATAGGATTAAGCACAGAGGCAATCTTTGATTGAATGTACAACTTCATCACTTAGCTGTGTGGCCTTAGGCAAGTTAATTACTCTTTCTGTGTCAAAATGTCCTCTTTTGTCAAGAGAGGGATAGTAACCATATTTTTTTTTTATTTTCTATAGTGTATGATGCTTTGACATCATGGGACTTTGCTGGCCCAAGAAAGATTGCCTTTCCCAGGGCTAGGTAATTTCTAGGGATAGCAAACAGCTTATCTGGGAGTATGCCACTCAGATGCAATCCAACCAACCCAAAGTCCACATCACCAACCCCCTACTTTATCTAACTCTCACACAACAAACCAATAAATTCCCTGTCCTACATCATCCCAGAGCCTCGGTACAAGACAATTAGAGACCACTTCTATAGCACAGAGCCCGCCAAAATTATTCAAAGTATCTAGTACTAGGTTTGCTCAAACTTACATGCCTTGCTCATTCTTCTTTGCCAAAACCACAGTAAAGGCTCCAGACCATGCTGTCTCCTCTGCTCCTGCTTCCTGACTGACTCTGGGGCCTCTCCATGTGGCCCTATATGGATGGTGTACACCCTCCTCTCGCAAGCTGTAAGGAGTAAAACTTCTTTCAATGGCATTGATTTCTCTGTGTTGCCACTCGGTCACCTTGATAAATTAAGTCCTAGGAACAAATGAAGCAGGGGGATATAAAGGGCCAATATAAAGATTAAGCAATTGCAGGTGAGAGATAGGGGACCTCCTGAATGAACTTGCTTCTTTCCCTTTGCATGTGGTCTTAGAAACAAAACACTAACAATAGTGCCTATAAATCACTGCTTAATAATTAACTGCAGGTCATTACTTAACTTTCTGCCCCTAGTAACTTCTTCACGTTAGTTAATTGTCTCATCAGTCCAGTGACTACAAAGCAGAAGAGTTGCTGGCCTGCAGACAGACCCACGGGACCCAGTTGGTGGCACAGGCATCTTGAGAAGAAGCCTGAACTTACTTTGACCTTCTCTTCATTGTAACACTAAGATTTCTGCTTCCATTTTCGGAAATTGTGACACACGAAGAAGTATGTTCCCCTACTGAGGCTGTGTAAGGCTGCTTCAAATTTCTTCCCCTTTCGCCCAGGTATAGAATAACATCATCCCTTGTGCTAGGTTCCTTGTGGCCTGGGTCAGACACTCACCCTTGAGGTCCCCCTGGAGCTTTCAGTCATTCTAACAGTTCAATAAATCTCAGCATCAAAATCAAATGCTGTGGTTAGAGTCCTCATTTCATTCTTCAGCGAGGCACTCAAGAACCTCCTCACGCCCGCTGGTAACACAGGCACATAAATACGCAAACAGCTGTCAGTTACCATGCTCACCACCGTCTTCACAAAAGCATTTTTATAGAATTCAACCCATTCCCTTAAAGAACATTTTCCATAGTTATTTATCTTCCATTTATTTTGCATCAAATATTTAATCACATGTCTACGAGGTGCCAGATACTGTGCTACAGGGTAGAATTATATAGACGAAAAAGACACAACTGTTCAAGATTCTGGATTTTATTTTTATCCTGACAGCCAACAGTTCAGCTAAAACAATGTGTTAATATAAAGAAACTGCTTACACTCCAAGGCAGGTGGAAGGGCAGGCAGAGGTTGGCCGCACACCCTTTCCTGCCATGGTCTCCCACTCAGCTCCTCCCAGGTTCCATGTGGCTCTGCAGCTATTTGTGTGCCATAGAGCCCAGTTCCAGTTTTCATAAGTTGCTCTTCACCACATTCCAAGCACTCATTCCCGGTGAGGTTACACCATGATCCCGGTCTAAGAATTCACTGAATTATGTCACCTTGTGACCTAAGGCAGCTGCTCCTGGGTGATCAGAAGTCACAATTTCCTTGACAAGGTGCCTCTGGGGAGCAACAGCTGGTCTCTCCATGTCTATACTTTTCCAATATAAAAGGACTGTGGTCTTCCTGTGGTGAATTTCTCCCAAACCCTTATACTCATGCCAATCTTCCCACGAAACTACACCAGCTCAATATAATAAAATATATATGAGGGAGACAATGTGCAGGCATAATTAAAGCAGCAGGAGCATCTCTGGATATGAAGCAGCCTTTCTGTAAGTGCTTTGCCTTATGATTTTTCAGACAAAGGATGATGCTAAGATGTAGCTAACCTGCCTATGAAATAAGGGACCTAACATTTTAATGTTTATTTAGTAGTTACCATCCTATTTAGTAATTACCATGGGCCTACTTTAACTCAAAGACTAGTTGTGAAAAATGTGATGTATGTAAAAGCATTTTATTAACTTTTGAGCAACTTATAAATAAAAGATACAGTCAGTTTGCTAGAAGGTGAAGTAAGCAAAATGATCTAGTGAACAGAACAGAATTCACAGACTTGGGCGCAAATCCTGCCTGCCTGACCCTGGACAAGTTCCTTAACCACTCATTTGGGTTCCTTTCAGTCACGTGGTCTGATTGATGTGTTATATATTTTCTCAAGGTTAAATGTATTCTGTATTGGGCCTCCCTGGCGGCTCAACGGATTAAACACAGCACTGTGAAGCTATCTAGAGCCATTGCAGCATGAGTTTCATACCCAGAAAGGGAGATTCCCACATGGTGCGGCAGGCCTCTCCTGCCTGGCCCGCTGCTTTCCTCAGCAGTGTACTTCAGTCAGTCTGCCTGTTCTGCTCCCCACTCTGTCTCTGGTGAATCTTCTCACCACCCCACATTTCTGGCCTACGCCCCAACCTGTATGCATAAATAAACAAATCTTTAAAAATGTATTAATGATACCTCCCCACTAAATTAATGAGGAGATTAAAAGCCATTTTTAGTGTGTTGCAATAAAAGTGGTCTTCCAAGAGGGGAGTCCACTTTCCAAGTGACCTTACTCTGGGGTGTGACCTTTCTCCCTTTTACTCCCCTAGTCAAACTACTGCCTCAGATGTTTTATTTGACCTTTACATTTTTAGCCAGGACAGAGGTTAATATAGAACTTAAACATTAAAAAAAAAAGTTGTTGACATTTAAAATTTGGAACATTTCACTTACAATCCAGACTTCTGGCTTTTTCAACAACTGGAAGATCTGAGAACATATGAAACCATGTTCTCAAATGACGAACAGTCACAGTTGGCCCAGGCTGGGAAGCTGGGAATGGATGTTCCTCTTTAAATGGGTTGTGTTGAATTCATTTCACTAGTGTTCATTCAATCTGCTTTTTTCACTTGCATTTTCTCCCTGGAATAGACCTTAGACATAAAAGTAACTTTCAGACATCATGTCAGGCCAATGGGTATTTCTGACATAAGGGAGGTTTTCAAAGGAGGAGTGCTGACACTCTAATAACACTAAAGGTTGTGAGGATGATAAAATTACAGCCTTTTCTAAGTCTTTTCCTTCTTGGTCCTGAATCACCAGTTAAGGCCACAGATTATATCAGGGCCTACCTAGTGACTCTTTACACAATTGGCACTGTCTTTCCTCCCCAGCAAAATCACAGACAGCGTGGGAAGAAAGGAATCCTCAAGATAATGTGGTTGAGGATTCACACATTGCTTGACTCTTCTCTACAACATCCTTGCTATAGATTCCCAGTGATCTCCAACCAATACAGTTTTCACCACCTCCTAAGGAAAACCATTCCGATTCTTGAACCCATATTCTTACATTGGACAGTAATCTAATACCTGTATTATCACTCCAAAATTGAACAGCACTTTATGATTTGGAAAATTCAGCCATTGACACGCTCTCCTTTATTCTTCTGTAGACTGAGTTGTTATTTACATTATTGCTTCTGTACAAATGAGGAGATTGAGGTTTAGAGAAGTTGCATGGCTTAGCCAAGGTTACACAACTAGTAGGTAGTTTCAAGATATGGTTTTTCTGATTCAAATTTCAGTATTCTTTCTATAGAATCATTGTTTTAAGGTTTATCCTGTGAAATAATATAGCACTTGTCAGTTTCTCTTTTATATAATAAGTGCTCATATATTTAAACACAGATATCAAGCCTCCATGACTAGTTCCTATTTCTAGCTACATAGTACCTATTTCTTTTTTCAAGATTTAACAGTGCCCTCCCTGGAGGGGTTAAGTCTCAGCACTATGAAGCTATCAGCAGCCACTACAGCATGAGTTCGATCCCCAAGTTTGACCCCTAAGTTCAATTCCTGAGTTCGATCCCCAGCGAGGGAGCTAACCCACATGGCGCAGCAGACCTCTCCTGTCTCACCCGCTGCGCCCCTCAGCAGTGTGTTTCAGTCAATCTGCTTGTTTTGCTCCCCATTCTGTCTCTGATGAATCTTCTCACCACCACCCCCCACACACATCTCTGGCCTACACCCCAGCTCTTATATGCACAAATAAATAAATCTTTTAAAAAATTCACTTAACAAAGTCTCTTCAATTCCTATTATTTCCGTTTTCCTTTTAAACACAATCATGATGGTGAATTTTATGTATCAACTTTACTGGACTAATGGACACTTAGGCAGCTGGCAAAATATTACTTTTAGAAGTGTCTCTGAGGCTCTTTCCAGAAAACATTAGCATTTGAATTGGAACCAAAAGCCTGGGCACAGGGTCTGATCAGTTCAGATGTGTTTATGGAAACCCTGTGAGTGAATAATTGAATTTGCAGCTGCCTGGACAGGTCTAGAATTTTGGGTTCCCTTTCTTATTCTTCTTAATTTTCCCCACCATCTGTTACAGTGCCCAATACATAGTAAATGCCCCATAAATGTTTATTTGTGATTATAATAAGGAACCAAAATGTTTTCTAGCCCAATCTCCTTCCTAGTGGAAGTCACGGGACATAGTGAGTTCTAGTTGAGTCGTTCTTCTCACCATCTAGGAATTCCCATAACATACCCTGCAAAAGTTGTTTAAACTTTGACTAGAACCAATTCTTCATGTTTCATTTTTTTTCATTCTGCAACTTGGGTAAGTCCTGTTTTTTTTTTCTAATTGTATATTCTGTGTTCCTTGAAAGAATTCAAAAAATATATATCTGAACATCTTGAGATGCACAAGGGTACCTAAAATTCAGTAAGTGCTAGGTACTTTGATTTTTGTTTTTCTTTTTCAGTCTTGCAGCAAACCTCACTATTAAACCATGCTGATAGCAGAGAAAAGGGAAGCTCGGGAAGCTCACAGAGATTAAGTAACTTTCCTACAGACACTCACTGCGGGAAGTCAGTTTGAGTTCATGCTTTCTCCAACACCCCTAAGTCTCTGGGGTTCAGTGGGGCTGTGTCCCTGAAAATGTGTGTCTATGATTCTGGAGGCAGCCAGACAGGAAATGGAAGTATCCGATGAAAAGACTCCCCGCCACAGCAGAAAGGTACCTGGAGGCGGGGGTAGACAAGCACCCCTGGCCTAGGGGATTCATCTGAGTACTAGTTTCACTAGGAAGAGAAGCAGATTCTCACAAATGTGTCAGCAGGCTGAGATTCTCCCAGTAACTAAACAGCACTCTACTTCTTGTTACCAAGAGAAAATGGTAGTCAGTATTGGAAGTGATAGTGCCAGCTGGTGACAGCTAGGGCTCCTCAGTTATGTTTGGCGTCCAGTCTACTTAGCAATTCAGTGCTTTCTGGAATAGTCAGTTTACTTGTATACTGATCTTCATGCTTTTCTGGCCTTTCCCTAGGCCTGCAGCCACTCATGAACAACTTGGTGATTTTGCTTTAAACCACCAGAGGGCGCAGTGGTATCACCAGAAATTAAAAAATTCCCCACCTTCAAAGTTGCTGCTGCTGTAGTTTTAGAAAGTCACGTTTGCTTTGGGGGCTTTATAACACATTGTTCTAATATAAACTCAAATGAGAGTGTTCAAAACAGAAGACTGATCCAATTCCCTCATTTTGCAAATGAGAAAACAAAGGCAGAAAGTTCAAGGATTCTAGTTGCCTCAGGTGCTCAGTGGCTGGTAGCCAAATGTATCACTCCAGGCTTCTCCAGAGAATTCCACCCATGACCCAGCCAGAGCCCTGTGGGAGGACAGGGATCACTCAAACTCAGAAAGGACACAGGAGGCTCAGGGACAGTAGCCCCACTATGTGCAGCAGAGAATGGCAGAGGGAAAGTCAGCATTGTTTCTCAACTTTGGGAATTTGTGAGGTAATAGGAAAGTTTAATGAGTACACAACACAGGAAGAGATCATGGAAACACATGGAACCCAGAAGTGTTTAACTAATTGCAGCTGCTCCATGCAATGTACAAGAGCACACAAGGCTAGCTGAGTGTGGACAGCACAGTGCCCGCAGAGGGGTCATAAAACTAGCCCCACTGCCTTTGTTTTTGTGGATAATTCCTTTGTTTCCACTGATACTTGACTTGATAGTTGATTTTGTTGTGAATGTCTGATAAAAGATCCAATTTAAATGATTCTTAATACAGGATAGGATCATGAGAGATGATTGATGAGAGCGACCTCTTAGACAAAGGAGAGCTGAAGAGCCTGTGTCCCAAGTTGCAAGGTCAGTCCTGTGTTCAAGGGTAGACTTTCTGTATCTGTCAATGGCAGGAACACAGTCTGCTTCAACTGTTAGCTCCTAAGGGCCAGCACTGCTCAGAGGGAGAGCTCCGCGCACCAGCAACGAATGCTGGAACTTTGATGTGAACCCATCAACAGAAGGACCTACAGTCCCGAGGGCCAGACACCTTCTCATTTCTTATTTCACTTTATTTAACTTTGCTTTATTTAGTCATGATCATTTTAACTTAAGTTCCTTTGTCTACATATTTTTATTAAACATCTATTCTTAGATAATAACTTGGCACCTTTCAAGAACAGTGCAGCAAATACAAAAAAAAGCAAAGAACTTAAGAGAATGAAAGTTACTGAGAATGTATAAGAAAAATGTCCTGGTTATCAACCATTATTCTGAGCAGGTGTCAGGCACCTGTATCAGTGTGGATGTTCACGGTTAGCCTCATGAAGAAGCAAGCTCTTTGCTTCTCATTGTTTTAAAGAGATGCAACCTACTCTTCTAGTGTGTGGAATCTAAAACAATGAGTTAGCTGGATACGGAGACAGTTATGTTTTATCATTTACATAAAACTTCTCTTTCTCCAAATGGTTTTGATATAGTTTAAAGCAAAAAGTTTATGAAAGTCTTACTAAGAGGAATGAAAATGGGAACTAAGGATTAAGAGGAAAAAATAGTAAATGCAGCAATAGTAATATGTAACAGTTTCTAATCTGGAGTATAAAACAAGTCTCCGAGCTTCCTGGAGGCTAAAACAAAGGTGAAAACCAGAGAAGCATATGATATCATTAGCAGAAAGAAAAAAGAATGTGGATTTTAAAAGAATTTCCTCCAAAACTCAAATCTAAAAAGAATTGTTCTGTGTAAGGATTCATATGCATGACTTTAAGAAATGTTGGCCAATACCCTCCATGAGAGGTGTAGCATAAATTGAAGGTGTTACATATTGATTTAAAAAAAAAAAACACCTCCAAAAACAGATGTCTTGAAACTTAATCCTACAAAGTGGTATGCTAACTTGATTAAACTTCTGAAGAAAAATCTAAAATTCCAGCAAATGGAGGCAAGAATGCCTATATTGTGCCTGGGGGCAGGCAAGAGTGTTGAAGAGTTTGTTCCCATATGAACTCAAATGGGATTATTCAAAAGAGGGGTCTTCTAGAACTTGGCATATCTGATTTTAAATAATTGAGTTTTATCAGCCGTGGACCCGTGCAGCAGCCCAGGCACTCACTAGGCTGTTTAAGTGTGTGCCCTGGCAGGCTCAGTACATGAACACAGGACATCTAGAGTGTACGTGTGCAACACACCCTTATTTCATAGTTTCATTTCTGAGTTAAATTTTGAGCAGATGTGTGTTGCTTTCTTTTTTCGAGATGAAAAGCAGTGAAAAATGCTATGGTTTTTGAATTAAGTGAGCACTTGAAAAGTATCAGCTTCAACTGACTTCAGGTTTTATTTCTTCCTAGACTCCTCAGTTCTCTTGGCAGCAAAGTATTTTGCTGAAAACTCAGAACACCCATTGCCTCCTCACTCTTTCAAAAAGCAAACAAACAAATGTGTGGAAAGTTTCCACTAACTGAGAGAAGTTCTTCACAGTTCAGTTTAATTTTCAAATTAGCCCATTTACTTAATTTTTAAAGCATCTGTAATCAATTAATTAATTAATACCTAGGTATCCATTTCTAAGGTGTCCATACCACGCTGCACTACAAAAAAAAAAAAAAAACAAAAACCTATTTCTTCTATTTTCACCAATATCATAAACTTTTTAGAAAGGAGAAACTAAACCAATATGATATAGTTAGAGGACTAATAAGTAATAATATGTGTCAAATTTCCAAATGCAAATTCAAGTTGGGACTATGGTGGGAAACAACAATTAGGGAAGAATTTGCAGTATTAACCTGTCACAACCATTCTTCATGCCTAAGAGAATAAGAAATATCCAAGTATTTTACTCTCTGCCCTTTCCCAATAGGACACATTTCCTATATTACTAAATAGCTTTTAGTTTAAATTTTTTAATTTAATCTTTAGTTTTTAAATTTACCATATATCTTAGTATCTTTACTATCTGTTTACTGTGCTCACTGTATTTTCTTCCTCCAGATCCAAATTGACTCCTCAGATCTCACTGTGGCTCCTTGCTTTCTATTAAACCTTTTTTTAAACCTTTACTTAAAATGCTGAAAACTGAATGAAGTGCAAGAAAAGCACACGGATCAGACACTGGGAAGTGCACAGAACCAATGTCAACTCGAAAGTTCATCATCTCACACATGGATTCCTGAACACATTCTCACATTCTTGCTTTTAATCCTCTCTTGGCAACTTTCCACTCAAGGCATCATCTTTTGTGCAGAGAATAGTGCACGTTTCTCATCAACATTAATCCTGTTTCCAGCCAGGTGTGTAGTCACAGAGCACACAGCAACAGGATGAGATGAATACCCAGGATGTAAATCGAAGCAGAGGGTTTCAGTCCATATTTCTTGCACAACTGGGACATTAGCCATGTACAACCTAATTATATCTAAGGCCATCTTTCAAATTGCAGGTTTGCATCTAAGTGTAGAAGCACATATAAACTTTAACCCACATGCACACACTACTCAAATGCACAGTTCACGCAAACCACACACAATCAAGCTGGCTAGCTATGGTTATTAATATGAAAGACAATTATAGTCTTTAAGATTATGGTTTGTTTGTGCTTTCACCTCATCAAAAATACAACAACCAACCAACTAAAGAATCCCTACTTTTTTCCTAGGGTGTTTTTACTTACTCAAGTTTTTATGATCACTATTAAGGAAAAGAGTAAGCTCTGGAATGACCAAAACAGCAGGTAAATGACAGTGTGGCCACCAGCTCATTCTGTCTCCTTATACCAGGATACCTCTCGGCTATCTAGGGCACAGAGATATGGCAGCAGCAATTTGAATTAATAGCTACGAACTTGGGTCCATATCACAGATGCTACAGTCCCTGCTATCAGCCCCTTCCAGGACTTACAATGTATTTTACTTAGTTTCACATATTTCAAATAGACTGACAATGATTAGTCCTCATTTGTTAGACAAACCTTTATTAAACACCAACTATGGCTTATTCTAGGCAGTGTGGATAGGATGATTAACAAATGGCTGCTGTCTGTCACTGTTTTATAGAGGAAATTCTAGAATCAGGGAGGAAAGAAGGTCTCTGAGGGGGTGGCTTTTGAACTTAAAGATAAATTGGTCAACAGACTTGGAAGAAGGGAAGGAAGAAAGGGTTTGGAAGTTGGACATTTCAGAGAAAGCAAATATCTAGAGCGAAGGCATGGGCACAAAAAAGCCAGAGTATTGGAGAATTTCAAAACATTGTGCATGACTGAGTATAAGGGCAGGAGAGGGCCCTTTGAGAAAAGTGGCTGGAGAGGTAATGAGGGGCCAGATCTCGTGTCACACAAAGGACCTCTTATGCCACACAAAGGAACTTGGATTTTTTTTTCCTTTAGGCATAAGGAACCCATTGAGGGGTTTTAAACAGGCAGCAATGTAATCAGATTTACTCTTTGGAAATCAGACCTCCTGATTAGTTAATGAGCTCGTATTTCTTTTCTTGTATGCTCACCATTGTTTTATTGTTTGGTCTTTAGACTCTATTATTGATTGAAATAACAAAATGATGGGAGTTAAGAGGCTGTGCCACTTAACCTTCCAAAGTCTCAGTTTCATCTGCTTTTAAAATAGTGATTAAATTATCTGCTTTACCTTCCTAGTTTGATGTAAGATTAAAGTAAGATAAAGGCAGAGAAACTAGCTTATGGAACTATTGTTATTGATATAGCTGTTGGACTTCATCCATTTGCTGGCACCAAGCAGATTACAGATGAATCACTAGTTATGACTGGACCAATTATGGTTAAAATCATAACATATTGGTTCTAATATAAACCTTAAAGACTATTATAAACCTCATAAACCACTGACTCTTTAATTATATTTTGCATTGAAAAATACTAATGTCTGGGCTCCAAAACAAAATAAAATCACTGCTTTTATTCTTCAAGGATGTAGCCTGGAATTTGAATTTTTTAAAACTCTCATGCAATTTGAAAATGAAGCTAGTTTTGAAAATCACTAATCTACTCTTCTTTGAATTCACAGGTAGATTTCTTTGATTTCTCCAGTGTACACAATACATATGCTATACAGACTACTGAAACATACCCATATATATTTTATGGTTTCAGGTCATACATACAATTCTTTTATACATTTTGAATTGATTTTCATGTATGGTGTGAAACAGTAGTCTAGTTTCATTCTTTTGCATATGGCAGTTCAATATTACAGAGGAGGATTTCCTTGTTCCAGTTTATAGACTTCATTCCTTTATAGACATTCCTTTATAGACATCCTTCATAGATTAGTTATCCATAACTGTGTGGTTTGTTATAGGTAACTTCTAGCCATGGTAGAGAGTGAACTTCACCCATACAACAAGGGTGATGTTGGGACTTGGACTATTTTTGACCAGTCTCCAGTTTACCTCTAAAAAGTAAACGAAATCAACCATGAATCTGGTCAAGTATTTCTAATGAAATTATCTCAGGATAATCTGCTGTAGATTTTTTGGTCTGAGGGAATTGGCCCAGCACACTTATTTCCAGAAACTTTTGGGGTTAGGATGCTTCTGGGGAGGAGGGAAGTAGATAGGATCTCTTGGAAAACTCAGTAATATTTTAATGAAGTCGATTCTGACTCAGATGTGCTGGGTTTAAATTTTTATAGGATATACCCCCACCATTTCTATGAGCTTGTTTATTGTATTGTCTTTTTGACTGCACTGTCTGTCTACATGAGATGGAATGGAATTTTTTTATGCATTTCCTCAACTTTGCTGGCAAAGTAAAATTCACTAAACTCAAACAGATGGGAGCAGAGTGCACTGTCAGTCACTGAAAGGCCAGATTTTTGTTTGTGTTTCTTGTTTCTTGTGTGTCTTATAATAAGCAGTGGAAATCTGATGTTCCATTATGGATTCCAGTTTTCTTGGGGTGCATTTGCATCCCAGACATCAGGTGATTTTATTTCCCAGATGATTTCATTTCTCTTGAGTCTCCCCCATCTTCTTTGACTTTCTCTAGGCCATTTTCTCACTGAATTTTCTTTCTGGAAATTTGTGGTGAAGAAGTCCTGGACACTCCTAGAGTTTACTTTTTTTCCCTTGATGTCTTTCACTTCTAGTTTGTTATTTGCATATAGGAATGCAACAGACTTTTGTAGATTGATTTTGTAGCCTGCCACTTTATTGTATTGATTTTTTTTCTAATAGTTTTTTAGTAGAGCCTTTACAGTTTACTCTATGTACATATAATCATGTCATCTACAAATATTGATACCTTTCCAATTTGAATTCCTTTTATATCTTTTTTCACCTAATTGTGCTAGCGGGGGCTTCCAATACTGTTTTGAACTGCCGTGGAGACAGTTGACATTCTTGTTGTGTACCTAATCTTAGGGGAACTGTTTTCAGTTTCTTACCATTGAGTATGATGCTAGTTGTGGGTTTATCATATATGACCTTTATTATGTTAAGATATGTTCCTTCTAACCCTATTTTACTAAGAATTTTTATCATAATAGGTGTCACATCTTGTCAAATACCTTCATGGCATGTATTTATATGAGTATGTGATTTTTATCATTTTTTTTTTTAATACGAGTTACTTTGGTGAATTTGCACATGCTGAATGATCCTTGCATTCCCAAGAATAAATCCCACTTGGTCATTGGTCATGATGTCAGATCCTCTTCGTGCATTGCTGAATTTGGTTTGCTAAGATTCTGTTTAAGATTTTGCATCTGTGTTCCTCAGAGATATCAGTCTATAGTCTTCTTTCTTTGTGATGTCTTATCTGTTTTTGATAACAAAGTCATACTGGCCTCATAGAATGTGCTTGGAAACATTCCATCTTCAATTTTTTGGAAATGTTTGAGAGCAATGGGTATTATTTCCACTTCAAAGGTTTGGTAAAATTCATTAGTAAAACCCCTGGTGTGGGTTTTTGTTTTTTGAGGAGATTTTTTATTACTGTTTTAATTTCTTTGTTTATAATTGGACTTTTCAGGTTTTCTATTTCTTTCAAACTCAGTCTTGGAAGTTGTATGTTTGTAAGAATTTGGCCATTTCCTCTGGATTTTCTAAATTGTTGGCATTAATATGTTCATAATAGTTTCCCATGATTCTGAATTTCTGAGGTGTCTTTTGTAATTTCTCCTTTCAGTTCTTAATCTATTTGTTTATATCTTCTTCTTCTTCTTCTTTTTTTTTTTTTTTTTTTTTTTTTTTTTTTTTTTTTTTTTTTTTTTTTTTTTTTTTTTTTTTTTTTTTTTTTTTTTTTTTTTTTTTTTTTTTTTTTTTTTTTTTTTTTTTTTTTTTTTTTTTTTTTTTTTTTTTTTTTTTTTTTTTTTTTTTTTTTTTTTTTTTTTTTTTTTTTTTTTTTTTTTTTTTT